>VZTU01024785.1:28684-57727 GCA_013400835.1 Zapornia atra | reverse complement strand
CAGAGCTCTTTTCCAACAGGCCAATACCCAACACAAGAAGGATATAGAACAGTTGGAACTGGTCCAGAGGAGGGCCGTGAAGATGATTAGAGGGCTGGAGCACCTCTCTTATGAAGACAGGCTGAGAGAGTTGGAGTTCAACCTGGAGAAGACTGAGGGGAGATCTTATAGCTTTCCAATACCTGAAGGGGGCCTTCAAGGAAGCTGGGGAAGGACATTTTAGAAGAACATGTAGTTTTAAGATGAGGAGGAATGTTTTTAAATTGGAAGGGGTAGATTTAGATTGGATATTAGGAAGAAGTTCTTCACTACAAGGGTGATGAGGCACTGAAACAGGTTGCCAAGGAAGTGGTGGATGCCCCTCCCTGGAAGTGTTCAAGGCCAAGTTGGATGGGACCTTGAGCAACCTGGTCTAGTGAAAGGTGTCCCTGCTTATGTCAGGGGGATTGGAACTTAGTGATCTTTAAGGCCCCTTCCAGCCCTAACCATTTTATGATTCTATGATTTTTTAAAAAGTACCATTTGGCAGCATATTTCTCACTCTTGCCTTTTAGGGAACTGTAATCAACATTACCACCCCAAGCTAACAATGCTATTGTCTGCCTTTTTTTCCCCCTTACTTGGTCACTAAAGATGTTCTGCCTAAATAAGAGAAGGAACCAAATAATAGAAGTTCTTTCAGTATGTACTCTGAAATGGTAATCCAGCCTACTTTCTAGTACTCCTTACCTTTTTTCTATTGCTCTATCCATCATGTGTTCCATTTTTGCCTTTTACTCTTCTACCTTCTTTGCACTTTGATTTCATGCTAAAATCAATGCTGGACTTACAGAAAAAGATTTCTTTTTTCCCAACAGACTGGCAAAAGAAAACTCAAATGCGAAAAATAAAAACCAACATTTTGCAAAGTTGCAAAGTCTAAAGGTCCTGGCATGGTAACAGTGGTGTTGTCACACACCCTTGTGGTCTCTTAGCAAATTAATTTACATACATCTTCAGAATTAGCTTTCTTTTTATCTTCTATTTTCTCCTCTCTCCATCTGTGTATGTATCTTGTTTTTTTCCTAAGAGGAAATGTTATATATCCAAGCAAAAAGCATAGGAACAACTAATTTAAATTAACTATTCTTTTCATAGGGGGGTGTCAAAACCCACCATTTTTCACTAAACATGCACTAGACAGAGATTATATGTACTAAAAAAAAAAGGAATATAAAGAAGAATTCTTAATTTCTTATGTCTTCAATATAATATTAATATTTTTTATAATCAATAGAATTTTTGCTTGATAACATGCCAGAGAATGTCAGTGCTGTTTGATAAAGACCACCCACAATCCACACACAAAAAGGACTTCAGAGCAAAGATGCTGAATAATGTTAGAAAATATTTCACATGGAGGTTTGTCAACAGATAGAGTATGACATTTTCATTAATTGAATAATCACTCGGTCAGACCAAATCTGCTGAGGTTTATGGAAATAGCTGTGTTACGAGAAGTTGGCTTAGAGCTTAATGCAAGTCACAGCACAATGACTCTTACATTATCATTACATCACTTCATTTACACAGTCATTCTAATTGACTGTAATGGGTTTTGGATCAGAGCAAGCACACAGACAAAAAAGATTGATTATACAAAAACAGAAAGTTGGTTGTTGTTTTTTTTTTTTTTAAATTTACCTCGAGAATATGCAATCTTGCAAAAAAACCCTTTAAATCAGTAGCTAGAGGCTTTAGGAATTTATGGCTACCAGTATAGAGATATGCTATCACCTCTACCTTTTTGGAAAGATAAGGCTTCCAGAGACTTCTTCATGGGATGTGTTTAAACAGAATTTTTCTCACGGACATTCCTCTGCTCATATGGACCACTAATAACAAAGCAATGACTACACACAGCAGCAACTATTCTCATGAAAACAAACTGCTAGGAAATTATCTGATTTTTTTTTAATGATTTATAAGGAGATAAGAAAAGTAACAGGGCTGGACAATGTGATCAGAAACAATCTATATCCAGAAAGCAAAGGTTTTTTGCAAATCATACACAGTCCACAATCTACAGTTTATTAATCCATTCAAGCTGATCCATGCTACGAAACATGGTTGCACTGCTCTATAAGAGGAAGCAGATGTAAATCATAGGAAAAGCAATGCAGTCTCTTTTGTGGGAGGTGGGGGGGGCGGCAGTGAATATATTGTAGGACATATTGAGAATCAAAAGTCACCACTGTGAGTATTTTTGTCACAAAATGCTAAATAAGAGCATGTAGGGACATTTAGACTTTCGTAACCTAATTTTTGGGTTGGTCTTTGCTTGTATCTAAAACACTTTGCAGATACAGACACATATCTGGATGCTTCTTCAGTATGGGTTCTGTGGAGGTCGAAGGACTAAATTTGCTAGGCATGCATAGGCCCATATATGTAGATATATTTTACATGTGGAAATTCTAACCCCAGCAACTCTCAGCATTAGCATTTAGCTGTCATGCAAACATACGGAAATATGAAGGTACAAAATTCTAAGTGCACAAGAGAGTGTTACACCAAAATCTTCTTTTAATCATGCTCTTCATTTGTATATACTTTAGTTCTCCTTCATCTAAACATTCAAGCATATTGTCCTTGTACTGTTAATACATAAGTGACAAAGAAAAATATATTATAGAACTAATTATTTTGTAGAATAAATTGTGGTTTTGTTTGTTATACTTGTATATGTGACAGCAGATGATCTTGGAACAATCATTCCTGTCTTGGTTTTGACATAAACTTCTTGAGGCCTATTCTGCTTGTGCAAACTGACCTAATATACTGGCAGGCTCAGAATATATTCCCCTCTCACCCTCTGCTCCACCTTCTCCCTCCTCTTTCCACAATGGTTTTCAGTCTATCAAGGATATTATTTGGTTTTCTCCTACTTCTTAAGCTTTTTTTTTATTAGGCTTCTCAACTTCCCTGATTTTTAAAGAGAAGAGAAATTAAATGGGATATATAGTCAAGACAGTTTTCAGCTTGCTCGTTTTTCTAACAGACATTTAAAAAGAGATTTTGATGAAGGGGAAAAACAGCTCTACTATGTAATGATCTTTTCTATGGTAATCCACCCACAGGGGCATTTTAATATGTAAATCACGTTATTGTCTCACACATGACAATCTGATGGATTTTAAATTCCTCATTTGTTAAAGTGTAATGAACAGCACAGCACTTTTGCTGTTTTTATTGATGCAATAGCACTTCGTTCACACGTGAAGTTATAGTTGTGCCAAGCTACATAAGGTGATACTATTAATGAATCATTTGAGAGCCAGCAAATATAAATAGTAAGGAGCTCATTTCCATAGAAATATGCTCTAACCCCATGCTGGCAACAAAGAGGTACAGAGACATTTTCATGTCAGTAAGCAGGTGTCCTCTGGCCTGGCCAGCCAAAATAACCCAGTTACTAAAACATACACACATAAGTAAATATGCAGAAACACGTATATTCTTATCCTACAATGACTTCTAGAAGACCCCTCAAAAAAACCCAGAACCAAAACCAGGCAAAGCTCTATGGACTGATGATGAATAGGTATCAAAGCTGTGGTAAAAGAAACATACTCTTACACACTGTTCTTCCTTAACAGCTCCCAGGTATATAAGTAAACACAAACAGAATGAATCTAAAGAGGAGATAAAAATAACTAGAGTATCTCTTCAAAGATGCTGCAAATATACTTTGGCATGTATTTATTTGGATGTCATTTTCTTTTCCTTCCCTGTGTCTTTTGGAGGGTATACAACATATTCTTTTTTTAAAGATGTAAACATGAAAAACATAGACTCAAAAATTGTGTGTGTGTTATATTGTGATCTTAAAAAATCAACTCTATTTTCTATAAAGGGCAGAAGTCTCAATACTGCTAGTATCAGCAGAAATGAAGGGGTACAAAGTCAAAACAAGTCTCTTATTGACCTTATATCATCTAAACCTTCAAACACTAGAAAACATAACAAAACACAAGAAAACAAAAAACCTCTCACTAGATCACTGAAACTGTGAGATTTATTTTTAAAATATCAAGAACATTTAAAGATCATGAATAAAGGTCACTTCTTTGTACTGCCACCACCTTTTCATACACTACAATTGACCTACAAAAGATGCTTTAAATGGTTTCCAAAGCCGTAGCATCTTTTCCAGGTTCCTTTGCAGGCCACTAGACTTTGTGTAGAAGTTGATGGATGATAATTCACTACTGCTTCTGTATTTTTCACTCTCATCTTGGAGACTTAGAAGTGGGAATATTTGAAGTGTGAAGTGTGAATTTGCAAGAAAATGCACATAGACACTTTTTCACAATAATTTAAAAAGCCATAACAGATTTACCATGAAGCAGGTATCCTAACAATGTTGAAATCTGGAGAACTCTAATGGAAGGCAAAAAAATATAATTATCAGATGGATTATCAAATCCTTTGCAGCTTTGTCTTACAGCAGAAGGGAAACCACTAAACTGCAGCAAAATAGTGGTTTACTAACATTATGACTTTGTCATATGTACCAGGGAAAAGGGCACAAAATACAATTTTATTGTGCTTTTAAGCAGCATCTAGTAAAACAGAATTGGTCATCACTGGAATAATACTGTATAAGTGCTAAATGAAGAAATTAACATACACCACAAGAGTTGTATGGCACATTAAATAATACTGCATATTTAAGATTACTATCTGAAGCTGGTGATTCTTAAACATTTCAAATTGCTGCATCGTCACCAAAGCTTATATTTCCACTGGATGCCACACTTACCCTCAAGCTGGGTTTTGTTTTGTTTTGTTTTTTAAACATTATGCATTTTATTATTCAATTGCAGCTACACATAAACCGCTATGTTAAAGACAGGGAAAAGTGTCATACCAGGAGCTGTCAAAACTTGGCAACTGTAAATTTATCTGTACCCTAACTGTTACTTTTCCAGTTTTTTTTCCTAAACAGACACTACACACAAAACAACCACTCCATGCAGCTAAATGTCTTATGCTTTCCTGGAGTCTTGCATTTCTTTCTGGTTTTCCACATGCTTGCAATTACTGAGGTGAAAAGAGGTCTGTTTCTTAATAGATGTCATATTTTCAGTTAGGGCCAATCTAGAAAGTAAGCAGTGCCAACTGTGCTGTAAAAATTAAAAGTACCATGAAAAAAAAAATCCCACAGACTGAGTAAATTTTCCTTCTTCTCCTAAGGAATGAAAATTTCAGTAGTGACACCTAAAATTAGATGAGACTTATCTCACCTCTGTGGACACAGAAAAGTTTCTGTCATGGTTCAGCTCCAGCCAGCAGCTGAGCACCATGCAGCCTCTTGCTCACCCCTACTTTGTCGGGATGGGGAGGAGAATGGGGAGACAAAGGCAAACCGCGTGGGGTTGGGGTGAGGACAGTTTACAGGGACAGCACAGGAAGAGGGAAATAACAACAGGATTTAGAACAGAATATACACAACAATGATAACACAAAGCAATTTACCAACCCAACAACCAACCAGACACTCAGCCCACAGAGTTAGACCATCCCGGTACCATGTGGAGCCTCCCCTCCTTGACTAGCCCCCTTTTATGGTAAGCATGACATCACATGGTACGAAATACCCCCTGGGTCAGCTTGGCTTACCTGTCGTGGTTCCTTGTGAAAATTAATTCTGTTCTAGCCAAAACCAGGGCATTACCCACCACTTACTCTATACCAGCTACATCATGCCCAAATCCTACACTTCCAGTTAATCACTACCACATTTCTCATCTTTGAGATATATATACGTGCATATACAGATATCATTCCCTTAGTCTATGGGCCATCCTTCTAAAAGGTACAGCCTTCAGAGAATTATTAATACAGTATAGAATGTTATTATTTTAAATATTAATTTAAAAATAACTTGTAGTTTTAGAGAGATGCTAGATACCCTTGAATGTACTTCTACGACAAGTATGAGATGATAATGCAACTTAAGCTTCATAGAAGTATTTTTCAAATGAGTAACTTTATTAAAATTATTTGGGACGATACACTTTTCACCTCATTTTTGACATCTGTGGTGCAGACAACTACAGCTGAATCACTCACCTGAAATTCCATTTTCAGTCAAAGAAGAAAAATAGTCATTTGAAGGCACAAAGCTTTTAACCTGTTTTAGAAAGAGATGATTCATACCCTACAAATGCCTATTTCTCTTCATAAAGGGAGATTAAGATGGGTAACTTGGATGTAGTCCTTTACATTCTATACTTACATTCAATGAGCTGGCTCCCAGCCCTTCAAGTGTTTCTACAAAGTTCAGTGGTGTTTTGTTAGTGTTTTGTTTTCTTCTTTTTTTTAACCTGGAGAATTAGAGGTCTGAAAATTAGTATTGTGGTTTTAGTTGCATTTCTCTAACAGATGAGAGGGACTATTTGACATTTCAGCTCAGGGTAGGGGAGTACAAGGGAATGTTGCATACGTGTGCATATATAATTCCCAAGATGTCTTGGATTTTAATTTATCTGGACTTAATTTCCCTATGAGATGTTTTGAACATAGAGATTCTCAGAAACTGGTATATATTTTTTAATTCTTCTGTCCTGCCAAGCACATCAGGCCAGATTCTTTTCATTCATAATTTGTTTCCTGATCTCCTACACAGCACTGCATGACACTTTTGCTTTTAGGAAAAGGAAGACTTCAGAAAAGTGATGTTGTCCATTTTGATAGGCATTTTTTAAAAGGGAAGTCCTTCCAGTGCTGAAAGAAGTAACCTTACAATTTTGCATTGTAAAATGTACCTATATAGTGATATTGTACTGTAATCATAAAAACTTCATGCTTAAGTATGTTCTTTACAACCAAACAAAAGCAACTACACATGTCAAATTTGTCAAATTTCTAAAAACCAGTATTTTTATACTGTGTCATCCTTAAGTGTAAGCAGATAGTCCATATAGAATGAAGTATAAATTTGGGAGAAAGTGATTGTGATGAACTTTTTGTTAAAAGGACAATACAGTCAGTATACTACACTGCAGACAAAGAGCATGGCTAAAACCAAGTGTGAAGATTTATTTATTATTATTACTTATATTCATTTATTCTTTATTAATAAATAATTTTTATTATATTTATATGGGTTAAAATTCCATTTCCTGCTTAAATCAAAACAAAACAAACCCTCTATTTTCATGGTAAAGAAGACAATCTATCCTTTCTAGAATAACACATTCATATTGATACAGCCACATGCATAGGATTATTGTCTGTGACCTTTCTCTGTTAAGTACGGTCCTCAAAGACTTTATTATCTTTTTATATCAGTTTGAACATGAGTTGGTTTTGCCTTGCAAACCCCTGTCTGCAATCTGCTTGAATTTTCAAAAAAAAAATTGGGATGATATAATCTTGTTAATCCCTTTTATACACCAGGATGCATCTTATTCAGAATCCATAAATTCTATGTGCTTAAATTTCACTAATATTCATATACCTAATTTGCTCCTACTTAGCTTGTCCAACTCTTTTTACGTCTGGTTTTGTACATATAAGATTTTCATTTCGCAAATCACTTGTCTTCTAAATGAAAAATTTTTCTTTTTTTTTTCTTTTTCAATGTGAAATGTCTTGGATTCAGTTAAAAAAATTCAGCAGTGTTTTTCCACGGGAGTAAGCATTCACTTCACAATGAAAGAACTGTGTCATATTCTCAGTCAAGATCCTAGACCACTGAATGTTTTATCAGAATCACTACTTTTGGTACATAAAAGGAGAAAATAAATATATTTATCATAGACTTTCGGCTCTTCTCTCTTGTACAACTAAAACTATGAATGCTGTGTTAGAATTGGTACAGCACTGCCACTAAGTACTGGAGCTGCACCTAGTAGAGTAGTGTATGTTAAATAAGTACCATTCATTACTTCCCCACAGACAAGGAATTTAAAATCCATCAATTCCTCACATGTGAGGCAGATTGCGATTTACATGTTAAAGTGCCCCGGTGAATTGATTTGCATAGGAAAGACTTCTGGGGCACTGAAACAAAGGATTAGTGAGCATGACAAAAGTGCTATTAGCATAGAGAATACAGATTCTCCTACAACACACCCTTCAAACAATGTAAATATATTCACCAGGAATATATAGATTTTGGTGGGTTTCCTGGCCAGAAAAAAAACAAATGTCTTGTCTCAATAGCAGATAGTCAAAAGACATAACACTGGGTGAGCACGGTGGTCTGTGGACAGGCCCTCCTTACTGTCAACTCACCTGGACTTTGAGGTTTGCTTCAAGTGGTAAAATGTAAACATTTACATCTGAGCTAATCTCCTAGATTTCCTTTTATTGATAGTGTATGGAAATAGGAGGTTAGTGCTGTGTTTCATCTTATCCTAAGACAGACCTCTAAAATAAGTAGAATTTCCTCTCGCTATAACTGCATATTTCTCATCGCTTCTTTTTTTTAACAGAAAAACACCATAGAGGCAGTTGCCTAAGCTTCAATTACAGATAATGCAGAATTCATTAACACAGTCACTGGAGCCTTTTGAGCTTTTCACCATAAGACAGCTAGTTGTAGGTACTCGCAGTCCAAACCTGAACCCCTGTGTTGTAGATACCTGCAATAAAACTTGACAGGCTAAATAAAACCTTGTGGCATTATTTCGCTCTTTGATGTATTCTTCCTCTCTTATGACTAGCTCCAAGAGGGAGCAGATTTGCTGCATGTCATATCTGTCCATCTTGGGTGCCTGGGGAATATCAAATGGCACCAAGTGCATGTGTTTTGGCACCTAAGTCAAGTTAGGTAATAATAAGAAAGTCTTTAAACTATTTAAACTGGGTGAAAAGGAGGACCCCAGGGAACTACCAACCTGGGAGGCTCACCTCTGTACCTGGGAAGATCACAGTACAGACCAGAAGCTATGCTAAGGCACATTCAGCACAGTGAGGTGATTCAAGTCAGCCAGCACCGCCTCAAAAGGGGCAAGTCTTGCCAAACAAACCTAGTCACTTTCTGTGATGGACTGACTACATCAGTGGATATGGGAAGAGCTATGGATGTCATCTATCTGGACTTCTGTAAGGCCTTTGACATGGCCTTTGACATGGAGTCGTTGTCACCCTTTTCTCTAAATTGGAGACATATCAATTTGAAGGATGCAGTGTTTGGTGAATGATGAATTGGCTGGAAAATCACATCCAAATTATAGTGGTCAACAGCCTATCCCTTCTGAAGAGTTTGCAGGCATCCATTGCAGCATCCTAGTTGTGTGACTCATCCCACCATGTTTCTATGATGGCAACTATACTATATTATAGCTTTTCTGATTGTTGCCCACAATGCATGCACTGGTGTAGATGCACTTCAGTTGGGCTACTGATCCCATCACCTTTTTGAGGGGACAAGCCCTAATTCCTACCTGACCTTCTGTGGTTTCTAACCTATCAATAATACTTTTGCCTTTGCTGTTACATGTTACATCTCCTACCTTCACTGAGATGGCAGACCAAAGGACTCCAGGGAGCTCACTTTGATCCCTTTGCACTTCAAATCTAGTTTAAAGCTTTTAAAGCCCACCATACTCTGGTCTGCATCAAAAGAAGAGTGACTAGCAAGCAGGTCAAGGAAGGCAATTCTCCCCCTCTACTCTGCTCTCATGGGACCCCACCTGGAGTACTGCATCCAGCTCTGGAGTCCTCAGTACAGAAAAGACATGGGCCTCTCTCTCTGAGTCCAGAAGAGGTCCACAAAAATGATCAGAGGGACAGAACACCTGTCCTGTGAGGGAAGACTGTTAGGGTTGTTCAGCCTGGAAAAGAGAAGGATCTGGGGAGACCTTATCATGACCTTTCAATACTTAAGAAAGATGGGGACAGACTTTTAATTAGGGCTTGTAGCAATAGGACAAAGGGTAATGGTTTTAAACTAAAAGAAGGTATTTTTACAATGAGGGTGGTGAAACACAGGAACAGGTATCCCAGAGAGGCTGTAGATGCTCCATCCCTGGAAACATGCCCATCATGTTGGGTGGGGCTTTGAGCTACTTGATCTAGTTGAAAATATCCCTGGTCATTGCAGAGGCATTGAACTAGACGTCCTTTAAAAGTCCTTTCCAATCCAAACTGATCTGTGATTCTGTAATTCTATGAAACAGTTCTTGTCCACCCAAGGAATGGTATCTAGTGCATAATGTGCAGTAAGGCTCCCTTATTATTTGTAGAGTTCAGTGAAGTCTGTGAAGGAAATATAGGGGAAAAAGCAGCCAACTTCTAAAGTACACAACAGTTTCAAAAGGCGTGAATATTTTCCTACCATGCCACATGGCTGCTAAGTTCAAGAAGACAGTTTTTGGCTATGTGAAATAATCCATGAAATCTACAGATGATTTCTTTTAGGCAACTTAACTGCTGATCAGGAGTGTTTCTACTTCCTTTTTGTGCTTTTACATATGTGAAATAAAATGCTAATAATATAATACTTCTCAATTATGTCCCATTTTAATACAGCTTTAGTGATATCCACTTGACTTTCAGTCTAACTGATTTTATATTTTACCTTTATGTGGTGGGAATATTCTAATATAATGCTCTATTAAAGTAGACTCTTTGTGTACTCCACAGAAAGTTACAGTGCCCATGGTAATGGCTGCATGGTTTTATTTGTATTTTTCTAGTCTTGCTCATTCCACAATCCTTCTTGATGCAAATGTGTTCTGCGTATTTTTATTTGAAATTTATGAAACATCTGGCCTGAAAAGCCTTTATAGATCAAGTATTTCAAGTGTTTAAAATTGCAAATTATTTCCAAGGCCTTCAACAGCACAATGAGCACTTCCCTGCAATAGATAATACACAACCACAGAGTAAATAAAACCGAGACCTACAGCCAAAACATCCAAATTATGAGTCTTAAACAGGAGACTGTGCAAAGTGCTCACAAAGTCTATCTTTAGTATTACCAACAGTAGTTTGCGTAGGCTTTGTCTAGTCAGTAAAAGGAGAGGTTTCTTCTGTAGAGGATTCAGAGCAAAAACCTCATTTTAGATGCTTGTAATCAGCCCCTTCAAAACTGCTCCACTGCACTGCCTGTAAAGGCAGCCTTGATAAAATAGTCTCACTAAGGTGGGCAGGGAAAAGTAATCTTCAGGCTGTAGGTTACCAGTTGTAGGGAGGCAGAAATTAATTGACGGTCTTTGCACACTTTCATGTTATACTGATTGAAAGTTCCATCTGGACTTTACCTAACCCAGCTTCTGCTGTCTCTGGTCCAAGAGGTCTGAGTATTAAATGGCATTGATTCTTCCTATAGAGATAAAAGACTGCAAATAAATTAACATTAAAAGGGATATGCCCTTGAGAAAGCCATTGTCAAAACACTGAGTTAAAGAATATCAGCTTTAAAAGATTTGGCTGAGGTTAGTGCTCTTGATGTCTTAGTATTGTGGCACTGACTGCAAAAGTGAAATTCTTTGTCTTCTGTAACATACTGCCCAAGGCACTAACGCTACCAGGATTTAGAACAGTCCCACCAAAGTCAGGTTATTTCAGGGTTAGGTCCCTGTTATCTCCTTTTTGAAATGATGCTGCATAGCCTTGTATACTGCTGTTGTTCACTTTAACTGCAAAAATAATTTTTATAAACCCAAGAATGTAGTTATCTAGTGGGCATTTGCAGATGCTGCACAGTGAATCGTTTGACTGTATTAAAGATTCTGTTGTTACCCAATGCGCGAGAGGAGTTCGGGAAAAACTTTATATTCATTAAGTTATATGAATTGCCTATTGCAGATGGAAGATTTTTAGCATACTTATTTTTTATTTGAAAACAATAAAAATTCATTTCTGTATTGCTTTTCCTCTATTTAGAACACAAATTAATTGAGGTCATGTCTCTGTTAGAGGAACACAGTCATATTTCTAGGAAAAACACCATGAAAATTTAATCTGTGTCTGAGAGACTTTTGACCTTTCAAACTTGCAGGGTATTTATTATTCCTATTTTATTTTATGTTGGGAGTCCTCACATTCATCTGTTCTCTTTAAATATTTACATTGTAACTTCTCTGGGTAAAGTACCAGGTACTTAGCTCACACATAATGCTTATTATTTGTGCTGCTGCCCTCCTTGAACATGTTTCATTTTGTCAAGGGGTCTTCCAAAATCATCATTTGAAAAAAAAAAAGTTCATCTTGAATACTGTTTACTGATTATATGTTATAGATTATCTTTAATAATTACTTCAAAGAAGTATGAAAAATAACTTACTGAATGCAATTGCAACCTTCCATTTTTAATACATTAGTCTCACCTTCCCATTTTTCCCTCTATGATCATTCACTTTCTTCTTTCTGAGGAAATAAATCTAAGTCCTCCAACCTCATTTATACTTTATATTTCATATTTTATTTATAATCTTTGTTTCAATTGCCTTTACTGGTAATTTATTCCACTTGTTCATTTTTCTTTTTTTGAAACACATTAATTCTGTCCAAGTTCGTTAATTTTCCTAGTTTGTTTATTATGGCTTGTTATATCTTCTAGAGTTTAACCCCTTCTTAACATAAAGGTCTGTGTCTGTGTACTGAATTGTTCCTTTCTCCCCTATTCACAATTCTCTATTTCCCTTTCACTCTTTTCTATTTTGTATTCAAGTATTTTCCAATACTTATTAGATCACACTGAACAACAGTGTTGTAGCATTACAAAAAGGGCTAGTTATGTTAATTATGTAGGGGATGGTTTGAGTGGATTTCTTACCAATGACTTTTAAAAGGCCTAAGATTCTAAAACAGAATATTGCTCAAGGTCTGATTATTTATGCTGGTATCCTCTTTAAAGCACTGAAATCATAGTTACAGTACAGTTGCTAACCATAATATTCCAGATTGTTTTTTAAGACGCTGTCCTTATTCAAGAAATAAAATTATCATATAAAACTATTCACAACAGGTATGTCACACGGGGGTGGGGGGGGTCACATGGATTTTGGAGACACAACAGTTTACTTGCAAAGACATAGGGAATTATACTCCACCCTGCCATTCTTCCTCAATTCTGATGAACGGTCTCACAAATGTGAGATAGATGTATAAACTTTAAATTACTTGAGAAAAAGATTATCTTGTGGGCACATTTTACTTTACAATCACAATTACACAGAGTCCCCTCTCCATGAAGTGATTGCTAAATTGACAGCAGGACTTTATTTTAAACATTTGTATTTTCTTTAATGAAATTTAATGAATGAAAGCTAAAGTACCAGCAACCAAGGCTGAGATTCATCACATCTGAATTCAGTTACTAAATGAACAATCCAGGATCGAATATGAGTCTCTACATATAAGGTAAAGGTGTGCTAAATTATTTTGGTGACTGTATTATGCAGGCAACTTTAGCCTATAGACCACAATGTGGAAATATTTCTAATATAGTAGGTTTATATTTTTAATAACTCCACAAAAGGAAAAAATGTACCAAGCACAGTTTCTTCTCTTTGGGGACATCCCAGACCTGGCTGTGATGTCCTTTCATCATTTAACAATCAGTAATAATATTCAAATGGGAAAATATCCTATTTAACATTCTTATTTTCTTATATGTGAGAAGATGTCATCAGCTGTGGAAAGCAGATGGATCAAAATACTTTACTAGCTTTTTCTTTTGTATTTTACTATAGAAAGATGATAACTCGTACCAAAAGCTGAAATGCACAGAAACTATTATAGAATTTAAATAATAGCAATTCTACCTTTTCTCTGTAATTTTTCAGACTTTCAGTATGTCTTACTAATGGTTCAGAGTCTTCTTTTTTTTCCCCACTTTGTTGATACAAATATCACAATACTACATTTTCAAGGGGGGTGGGAGGAAAAAAATACTTTTAAGAAAAAGCTAAATTTCACTTTTCATAATACACAAAGTAAAATCAAATAAAAAATTGAGGCAAAGGGACAGACTTTCAAAGAGTTCAATACACAGCAGGTTTACTTGAGAAAAAGCTTTTTTAAAATTCACTTATTTAGGTGTTGTGGTAGGAGATACCAGGTTTGAGGTATTGGTGCATTATTTATGCTTACTATAAGAACATGACAAATACCCTAAAACACCAAAGGCTCACCTTACCCAGTACTCCAACTGTGGCCAACAGCAGTTGCTAAGGGACTAGTATGAGAAAGAGAGTACATACAAGTGATCTCATCTTAGCTGGGTCTTCCTAAATGTCAATGATTTAGGGCATTCCTCTTAGGAGCACTATACTGCAGGTCCTGTAGCATGAACTCACTTATACAACCAGACATATACAATGCAATTGTTTCTACAGCAGTAGCAGTGTATCCTCCAGCAGTAAGAAGCTGTCCAGAAAAGGAGGATTCTGAAGAGAAATATAGTATGGGTATTGGCTGAAAATACACAAATACCTAGATTAGCTGCACTGTTACATGGAAATCACATTATTTTTGTTGCCTTTTCCCTATTTGGATTTATTTTGCATGTAAGTATATTATGAGTTTATCTTCTTGTTTTATAAATGTAATGGAAGCTTTATATAGTTCCAGGCCTACATCCTAATCCTTTTTTCTTTATTCTAGTGGAATATTTATGAAACAAATTCTGGGTTGGTTTTTTTTAGGCAGGGAAAGAAAAATGAAGAAATTAATTCATCCCAAACTAAGTAACACAATAAAGAACAGATCCTTCTCCACAAATGAGGAAGATTAAGAGGTACTTTTTCAGGCACTTATTACCAAAACTTTCTTGTCAAGAATTAGATTTATAGGACAGAGTTAAGGGAGTATCCATGTAAATATGGACATGTTGACAATATTCTTTTAAAAAAGAGGAAAAGCAAATTTATGCACTCCAAGCACAGCTCCCTCAATAACTCAACAAGGGACCGACTTTGTTTTGCTTTTACTAGCTCCTATGGGGTATTTTATGGACAAGTTCTCACATCTTAAGTGTCTGATCCCAAGACATAAATTAATTTTAGATGCACCTTTTATTCTTTGTGGCTGCTAAGGCAATATTCACTATTTGTTTTTGTTACCATGGAGATAAATGACTTCCTGTGGTGGCAAGAGCTTTGTATGGGGGTATTAAAGGGGCTTGGGCCCAGGGATTCTTTCATTTTCATGCAATAAAGAAAATAATTCCATCAATAAAACCTTTGTAAGAAAACCCTCCCTCATAATTTGAGCCACTCTTGTTCTTGCTATAATCTTGTGAATATTTGGGTTATTTTCCCTTTCCTTCCTTCCTTTTGTCACTCAGCCTGCACACTCCACAATGCTGACTCAAACCACAGGGAAGGGCAGACAGTCTATTTATTAGTATTGTACATTGGTCAGGCACAAGCTCCTAACAGCATATTATCTGATAGAACATCAACAGAAACAAAGGTAATAAAACATTTGATCGCAACATTGCCTTCAAGATGAACTGTTTAGGATTCAGAGACAGAAGTTTCAGACAAACAATCCCGTACTGAGACTGTCAATAAAGAACAAAAAGCAAAGGCTGTTCAGTTTATATTAGCTCTCCTTCTTAACACTAAAATTTGGTCACCTTACATCAGACCTTCAAGCTAGAGACCTCAGCATCTGTATATTCAGCAAAGAGAGTACCACATTTTCCAAAAATACAGTAAAAAATAATTGCTCAAAAGTTCCTTCTAATACATTCCAAATGTAGAAGTCGTGTAGATCCTGGAACAACGTTCTTCCAACCAGGAAGTGTGGCAGAGGACTTTACAGCACTTAGCTGAGGTTGAGGTTTATTTTGTTTAGTATTTGAAAAAATGTACTTCTGCAATTTGGCTCTGGCCAAGAAGGTACAAAGTTGGAATGGTTTTTGGTAGGTTGACCTTGGCTGGATGTCAGGTGCCCACCAAGCTCCTTTATCACTTCACTCCTCATCAGGACAGGGATGGGAGAAGAAGATGGAAAAAATCTCTTGAGTCAAGGTAAAGGGGGGTTGCTAAAGCAAAATCAAAGTTCTCATGTGGAAGTGAAGGAAAACAAAAAATCTATTTTGTACTTTCCATCAGTAGATGATGTCTGGCCACTTCCTGGGAAGCAGGGCTTCAGTATGTGTAGAGGTTCTTCCGGAAAACAAACTTAATATCAAATGTCCCCTCTTTCTCCCCATTTCTCTCAGCTTTTTATTGCTGAGCAGATATCATATGGTATGGAATTTCCCTTTGGTCAGTCGGGGCCAGCTGTCCTGGCTGTGTCCCCTCCCAAGACCTTGCCCATCACCAGACTACTGGTGAGGGGGGATGTTGTAGCCACAGCCTTGGTTGTGTGCCAGCACTGCTCAGCAGTAGCCAAAACCCTGATGTGTTAACACCACCTTTCTAGCTACCAACACACAGCACAGGGCTGTGAGGACTGCTGTGGGAAATATTAACTCCATCTCAGCCAGACCCAGTATAAGCTGACATTGGTGAAGTTATTGTACACACTGTCCATCCTTTTTCTCGTGTCACTCACACAGTTAACTTCCTCACTTAGGAGTTCAGGCATTACCATGTTAACCATGAACAAAAACCCTGAATGAACAGAAAGAACCTGGAGCTAATTTTAGATGTCCTGTTCAAATAGTACTGAGCTTATGTATGTCTGCTCAGGATTTATATAGAGTAAATTGGTGCAGCTCAGCATAACTCTGATAATGGTCAGGAGCCAGGATTGATGGCAGCACAAGGCTGGTGACTAGCACTGCTCTCCACACCCAATATTTAACTATGGTCTTACCTGTATCAGAACAGGCTGCAACATGATGTGACTTATCAATAGGCGTGCTCCCACCACACATATCATTAGATTATACTGCAAGTCCCTGAAGAATAATACCTCTAAGTCCTCTAACTGCAACGGTATGCTTATGCATTTCCCAAGCACAAGGCTTCCACTGAAGGCACAATAAAGCCTTTGGACAAATCTTCATTAATAATGAGAATTAAAAGGGGATTTGTCCTGTTTCCACACTAACTGTGGATAAAAGCATATAAACACAGGAGGGATTATAAATGAAATCTACCTTAAGCCCACGATTAGCTCTATGCCCTCCAACCCCTACCTCCTATATTGAGGGTTATGCCCTTTAAAGCAGCAGATCTGTTACAGTTAACAAAAAAAAAAAGGACAGAATAGTCATTGCATTTCTTTCTTTAAAGCACTGGGATTTTTGGTGTGGTTTGTTTTAAATGTAGTGTACAACACCAAAATGCTCACAGGTATTACATTCAGAAGTATACTTTTGCTCCATGGAAATTATGTCGTTTGTTCCTAAAGCATGACACAGCAAAGAAAAAAAAATTAAAATCAATAATAAAAATGGAAATCTTTCAGAACAAGTAATAGTAAAACAAAACTTTAGAAATCTCCTTTTAAGTGTACAACACAAAATCAATTTGCCATGACCCTGAGAGCCAGCTATTCTTGCCCTTGTGACAGCAGAAGAAAAAAAGAAAAGAAACAAATTAAAGCAGTACATAAAAGTCTTTTGCTTCCCAATGACTTTGGAGTACTTTTGAGCTAGGAGAACATTTAAAGCAAGCTTTTGAATTTTTATCAATACCGTCTTATAATATTTTTTTTAGTGTCTGACACAGCATTAACCTTCTCCTGTATCTGTCACTTTTCTCTCCTTTTTCTTTGTATAAAGATTGTTCTTTAGGTAGGCTGTAATTTGAGAACCACTCTTGCTCCTGCAGTTATCCTACCTCCCGTGTTTATATTCTGTCCACCTAATCCATTATTATTTGCTTATTAGTGTTCCTTCTCTATATTTATTGAGATCTGCATCTGAATAGTAAGATCTAAATTTGAAGATAGCCAGACAATATTAAAATACTCATACTGGACAAGAGGATTGATCTTATTTGAGCAATATACTGGATTTTTTCAAATAGACAATAGCAAGGTAGTCTTCAGCAATCATGAAAAAGCAATTTTTAAGCAACTGTCTCAACATTTCTGGTCTGCTTTTGTGTTCAGCTGAAATTTCTATTAATCTATTTCCTTAAATAAACTGAACTGAAGCATTCAGGGATTCTTTAATAAAATGTTCATTCCCCTGCAATATTTCCAAAAGAAGAACCTAATACAAAGCACATGTGAGAGATACGAAGACAACAATGAGTACTAAATTTTGATTTCCTAAAGAAAAACTTAAATACAGCTTCTTACCCAGCACTCCAAATCTAGTTACTGTAATTGGTGTTTAAAACACCATGATGTTTCTCTCCCCACATCAGCACTGATACTGCATTTAGAAATCTTAAATAGAAAAATCCTATTTTCCTGTTATAAGGTCAAGATACATCAAGTTCTTGCCAGTAAAAGAAGATCTTTAGCATTCTATTGGAATGTTAATATATCTAAAACCTCTGAGACTCAATATTGTGATCTTTCATGATGATTTACTGCAGATAAAACTCCTGTGCAGCTCCAGCAGCACTTTAAAACATAAGATTTCAGTAAGTAGAAAAAGATTTTCAAACTGAAGGAACCATATGAAAAGATTCAATCTAATGTCACTGAGTTTGGAAACCTGTGTTCTAAAAAACCAACATGCAGAGTGTTCAAATATAGTATCAGATCCCTCCCACACAGATATGGTAAACGTGAACTTCTTGCATCTTAATATGGTTCAAAAGCACAGAACGTTTTTTATAGTTACAAATAAGGTACCAAATAAAGGAAACTGCTAAAGTCTCTAACCCTTTTTCCATTCTATCCTCTTCATATTTATTCATCATCTGCTCTGAACTGTGAACAAAAATATCAGATTTACAAACTTCAAGGAGAATTCCAATAAAGGTATGGGATTCCTGTGTTTTTTGACCAAATAAAATATGTGCATAATTTCTGCAGTGAGAGACAAAATTCCCCTTCCAACAATGTAAAGTTTGAGTCCAGTAAGGGACTAAACTAGAAGCAGTAGCAGGTGTTTGCAATCCTGGATTCGTTAATGCTGAGGGTTAATAACCAGAGGTGCTAAATGCATTAAAAAAAAAACCAACCCGAAAAAAACCCTTAAGCATTCAAAATTGAATATTTGCAATTCTCTAATTGAAACATTTTTTAAGAAACTGCATCAGAAATGCATCTTTCAGATACAAGAAATATACGATTTCAAGCTTAGAATATAAATATAGGGAACCTGATGCATTTCTGATGAACAATGATGTTTGTGGATTTTGGAAAAACAGTGATTGGATTTTCTAAAATAAAACTCATTTATGAGTAATCTTAAGCGCGCATCACTTTGCAAAATTACCCAGTTTAGGTCCAGTACTTCTCCTACTCACTATCTCACTAAAAGCTTTATTAACTTGATGGTTGTAGGAATAAATTCTTTAGGATTGTATCAAAATGACTTCTACTCCACCTAGTACTGTGTTACCACACAGACCCGTGGTAATGAATCAACACAGTGGAGCAAAGTCTTTGTAGTCAGTGAAATGTTGGGGCTTTTTAGCATCAAAAAATTTTATGTCATTTTAAATGTATTTCTAAAGTGTATTTCTTTCAGACAGACAGTATCCAAATCATGTTTCCCCTGTTTCCCTTGCTATGTACTCAGATAATACCGAGGCCCAGAATAGGCAATTCTCTCCATCCCATAAGTAACATGTTTAAGGGCCAATATCTTACAACCACATAGGCTATAAATGTGAGTTTTACACCATTGAAAAGGGGACTCAACTTCTCATAATGGAAGGTCAGGCAACATCAGGCCATAAAACAGTGACATTATTATGTATAGAAAAGCTATTTTACAGAAGGTAATTTTTAGAGGCTTCAAAAATTTATTAGCTATCATTTTCCTCTTCCTCTGTATCCCATGCTCTGGAGGGCATGGTAAAGAAGCCAAGCTGACTCAAAGTAGAAGGGCATGAAAAATAATAATAATAAAAAACATGAACTAAAATATTTCTAAAACTTTCTTCTTTTCTTTTTTTTTCTATTTCCAAATACACAACATAAACAACATATATAATAATATAGTATGGTCTGTAGGATTTATGGCATATGATAACGGAGAAATAAGAGCAGCTAAATTCTCAGCCGGTAAAAATAGTTGTAACCATTGTAGCCAAGCTATACATACCAACTCAGGATTTTTCCCTCTTTTCTGCTCCTCCCAGATATTTAAGCTATTAAAAAAGATATGCTGGCCCCCTGATATACATAGATTAAGTCACATTAGTTATTTACGGGGTTATACACTTCTTGTTCTTGTCATTCTCGTTGTTGTTCTTCTTCTTCATTATTTTTATTGTTATTATTATTAGAATTATTATAATAAGGAGGTATTATATACGTCCTTCAGTTAACCAGAAGGATGCAAGGAATTAGCAAGCTGACTAAATACTCACAAAGATACACAATTGGACCTGTATTGGACATGGGATTCAGCTCTAAACTCTTAACTATTGAATGTTAATTTATATTCAAGTATTTATTTATGTATACCCAAATCACATTTATCATTCTTTTTTTTTTTTATATTGTTCTTCTGTTTCAGAAATTTGAAACAGTGTCACCAATACACAGATTATGCCACCCTGCAACTGGACCACTAAGCTAAAGAGATTTAAGATTTACCTACATATATCCTACACTACACTACTGGGAATATCACCTGGTGCAAAGACTCTTGAGCTGATGCCAATCAAAGACAATGAGCTATCACGTTTCTTGAGGAGTATATGGAGGCTTAAAATTTGAAAGACTCCTTCTTTTCATGCATAAATTGTTTCCAGAACTAAGCTGGCACCTGGACACAGCACAACACAAGTGTCCATTAGTATTTTGTGCCATACATGAAGCATCTAGAACCTGATTCTCTGTGAGCAAAATTCAGGTTCTTCTGATTTCACTTGCAATCTGCAGGTATTAGGATTTCTCTAGCCTCTTTCAAGATGGACAACAAGGGATGTCAGGCAATGACAATCTAGTAATACTTATTTCTTTCAATTGTCTATAAAGGAAGCTGAGTTCAGTCATTTAAAGTAAATTGGAAGAATTTCATTCGAAGCAGTCAAAATAGGCAATGAATGAGAAATATTTATCACACCATTTTTCATTTAAAGTCACCTGCGGCAAAGATATTCTCATCCTCAATTCTGTGCCAGACTCACTACAAACACACCAGTCTCTGCAGTGAACAAGGTAGAGGTCTTTCAGGCAAAATCTGATTAATTTTACCAGTCTGATTCTTTCATGCAGCCTCAACATCATCTAGCTTTGTAGCAAATGAAGCAAGGGGACCACCTGAAAAATATCACATGATTCCATATCAAAAGAGTGCATTCAAACAGAGATAGATTTAAGATTGTTTAGGCACCTTAAATAACACAATTTATATTTTCAGTGCTTGATTTTGCAGCTCTGATATTCTGGTAATTTATTAACAAAAACTGTAAAAGCAACACTGTAAGATCAGGATTTTCAAATCCATAATTACCATTCTGTATCAGAATCAAACTTTCCGCTACAGAGAACTGCACAGGCCACTCATCGGAGCCATCAGGAGAGGTTGGATCTGTAGCTCTGCAGTCCAGGTCTTTGTCCCTTGAGCTGCCACATACTGCCACACACTGCCATCCGTCATTTGGGACACATATCCAAGGGGGAAAAATATACAAATATTATGTGTGCTTGCTCACACCACCATCAGGGTTTCACAGAGATTGGCTGACACTATGATACCACAATGTTCTCAACCTGTCTCTTGTGCTCAGCAACAACCAAAGCCAGAAGACAAGGGACAAAGTTCAGCTGAAATATACAGATGGATTTTTCTATTTTATTTTTTAAAGTTAGAAATTTTTCACACAAGTAGAGACCAAGCATACATTCCTCAATCAGACAAAACTGAAGTCAGTAGGATTGAACCTGACAGAGAAAGTCATGATGAGGCCTTAACACCACACTGAAGGGAAATAAGTGAAGAGGCTGCTTAGGGGATGTGTGAGATTGATGCATATGATGAGATACTCGCTAGTCTTTCTCAATAACCCTT
Organism: Zapornia atra; assembly: GCA_013400835.1. Lineage (NCBI taxonomy): Eukaryota > Metazoa > Chordata > Aves > Gruiformes > Rallidae > Zapornia > Zapornia atra. Next base: position 35,670 of record VZTU01024785.1, on the reverse strand, counting down.
TGTTACCAGCTTGCCAGTATTGCTATGAAAAAATTCTGTATTTATAATGGTTATTCACCCTGAAAACAACTTAAGGCTATTGTACTCTGCCCAGATCAAGCTTTTCATGAGATTAAAGCTTTTAAATACGTCTGCATATTTCCATAATGAACAATACGTTTATATTTCTGAAAAAGGAAGATAATCTTTCTAAATGCTATTAACATGCTTTATTACACTGGTTTTTACACATATTTTAAATAACTGTCTACTTATACATAATGTCCAAAATATTTGGAACTATGTTTGTGTTTCAGTTCCATTGTGGTTTAGATTAAAAATTCTCAGTAAAGAAGATGACTAGAACATTGTTAAAATTTCTTCACTTTTTAAGACACTGCATGATTGTTAAACATATCATTTTGTTGCAGTACATTCAAAGAAAAAAAGATGCACAAATGTCTTCAGTATAATCCCATGAAGAGTGGCCATCTGTTTGCTGTCATTATTTTTAATCATGTCTATATAATGTGATGCTGAAATAAAATGCAACACCAAGCCTCAAAACAGCTGACTTAATATGTTATTTAGAAATTCTCCTGCTTGCACCGGCTGTCTTCCTCAAGTATCTTGAAGAAACATGACCAGAGTGCTGCACCCCACTACTATGATGGTTTGTCACAGCTTTCTGAAGATGTTTTGTAGGACTGCCCTAACAACTAACATTTACAAACACATGGGCACATGCAAAAAGTAGAGAAAGGATTAATTTCCATACCTGGTATAGCATTTTTGGTGTGAATACCTGACATTTCAAAAGGCATGCAATGATCAGATAAGAAATATTTTGGGAAAACTATCTGACTATGACTGATTCAGTTTGTTGCAAAGAGTGAAACTGTTAACTTAGCCATGTACACATGCTAGCCAAAGGATTGAAAGCAGAGGTTGATCAATATTGTCAGCTTAAGAAACACAATCATTTAAACTAATAATAAACAGTTTATATCATTATGAACACAGGACTGAAGACTCTTAACCCTCTGAATTTACTGTCAGGCAAGCAACAGCAACTCCAGAAGATACTAAATATCTCTTTTACATATTTTTTACTATATTCTATACAATGCTTCCATATATCTAGAAATAAAACTAAACCCAATACACGGTTAAACTGTGTAATTGAGTTCAAACAGATCTATGTAACATTGACAGTGAGCTAAAGCATACCCTAGGCTATTCCCTCTGGCTTCTAGATGCTGTACCAGAAGACAGCTCTTCTCTTTCTCCTGGTCCAAATTTCCCAGCATTCACTATCTCCCAGATATTTTAGAAAATTTTGAATGGGACTGAATAATTATATTCAAGCAATAGAACAAAACCCAGTGAGGCAATGTGGGTGGGATATAGCTTACAGCTTGAGAAGACCAAATGTATTTAGAGATGTACATCATGGGTTGGTAGTGGGACCCATCTTCTTTAATGTCTTTACTGATGATTTGGAGGAGGGAATTGAGTGCACCCTCAGTAAGTTTGCAGATGACACCAAGTTGGAGGGGAAGCGTCGATCTGCCAGAGGGTAGGAAGGCCCTCCAGAGGGACTTGGACAGGCTGGATCAAAGGGCAGAGGCAAATGGGATGAAGTTCAATATGGTGAAGTGACAGATCCTGCACTTTGGTCATAACAACTCCAGGCAATGCTACAGGCTTGGGGCAGAGTGGCTGGAAAGCTGCACAGAGGAAAAGAATTTGGGGGTGTTGGTTGACACGTGCCTGAACATGAGCCAGCCGTGTGCCCAGGGAGCCAAGAAGGCCAATGGCACCCTGGCCTCTATCAGGAATAGCGCAGGCAGCAGGAGCAGGGAGGTGATTGTCCCCCTGTACTCAGCTCTGGTGGGGCTGCACCTCAAGTACTGTGTTCAGTTTTGGGCCCCTCACAACAAGAAAGACATCGAGGCTCTGGAGCATGTCCAGAGAAGGGCAACGAGGCTGGTGAAGAGTGTGGAACACAAGTCTTATGAGGAGCAGCTGAGGGAACTACAACTATTTAGCTCAGAAGAGGAGGCTCGGGAGAGACGTTATTGATCTCTACAACTACCTAAAAGGAGGCTGTGGTGAGCTGGGCATCAGCCTCTTCTCGCAGATAAGTAGTAATAGGATGAGAGGGAATGGCTGCAAGTTGCTCCAGGGGAGGTTCAGGTTAGAAATCAGGGGAAATGTCTTCGCAGAAAGAGTAGTTAGGTGTTGGAACAGGTTGCCCAGGGAGGTGGTGGAGTCACCGTTCCTCAGGGTGTTAAGGAAAGGTTGGATGAGGTACTTAGGGACATGGTTTAGTAAGTAATATAAGTGCTAGGAGGATGGTTGGACTAGATGATCTTGGGGGTCTTTTCCAACCTTAATGATTCTGTAATTCGGTATAAATGTGAACTAGCTGTCAAAGTTAGTTAATTCTCCAGATCTTTTTCTATAAAGGTAATTTCAGATTCATTCAAATGTTATGCTTCTTTTGCCACCTTGGAAAAGCTCCCACTTTCATGAAATTAGCATGGATCCATCAGCAGAACCAGAAACATGAAAAGTGCAATGCTAGCTTGTCTCATAAACTCCCAGTTGATAATTCATATGTAGTAGTACCCTCATCTTCCATTGGATTGAGATTGTAGTTTTTATGTTTTATTCAGAGAAAGGGCTAAAATGATTTGAAAAATCCTGTTCTAGAACTCTGGTGGTTTATGTTGTAGAATCGCTATGCTAGTATCTTATTCTATTAAGCCAACTCCATTTTAGTCCTGACTTCGCTTTCCAGAATCCAGGAGACACATCATCTCTTACACAGCAAGTGAAATGTTTGAATTATTTTTGTGTTGCAGCCAAAAAACTTATTTAATCTGTAAACGAATGTGGATAGCAAAGTCAGTAGCACAGAAACCTTCCCTCCTTATGTTTTGGTAGAATGCCAGGCACATAGAAACACATAAATAATACGTAACAACTCTCTGTGTGTTTTGCTCCATACACAGTGACTTTTATGAAGACCAATGTGTTTCAGTCATTGAAAGGCATTAGGGGTGTGTGTGTGTGGAAATAATTACATTTGGATAGGAACAGAAGAATTAATTCATTAATGATTAGTCGCTTTCATTATTAAAGTCTTGTTTATATAGAAATATTTACATGTATCTTCTCTATATTTTAAAATCAGATGATCCCAGTATAAGTCCCTACATTCTGTAATGTGAGGAGTATAAAAGATTGAAAATAGGTAAGACAGGGGCTCCTGGATCACTACACAGCTTTAACTGAGTAGACTGTAACTGTAATACAGGTGTGCAAATGATACTCAAGCAGAATAGAAGTTATATAAAAAAGGTCAATAAAGAGTGAAGTGCATTTATATTACGTGAAATTAAGTGTTTCTGCTTGGGGGATCCAACCCTGAGCTAATGATTTTAGGGCTTTTTTTTTTTATTATTATTCAGGAGACAAATGTTCATGTTAAGGTATAGATCAGAGTCATTTGAGCTAATCAGGGTGCCCACGCTCCTATGTGCACCTAAGTCTCTCTACTGCTTATAAAGACTGTGGCATCTGGTCCACCATCACTGCAGAGGTCAGCCTTTAGAGTAACACCCTCTGTGCCTGACTGTAGTAAAAAGAAACGAAATAGCCGTCACCAAATACCTATTTTTTAAAAAAAAAGTGCATGTCTAAAAATATTTTGTGAGGAATCCAGAAGAACTGATCATTTGTATCATAAAGTATTGCTTTATATTAATGTAAAGGATGTGCTGTGAAACTGGTGCTTACTGGCTCCAGTGAACTGTGTGCTGTTAACCACAATTTTTCTGCCAGTGTTCTGCCAATGTTTGGCAGATTGCACTCTTAATGAATTAATAGACGGACATGCTCTGTAGTTTCTTGAGCAAATATTTCAGACTCTGCCATATCAAATTCAATTTGGATAGCAATTAATAATAGCTTTCTCTAAAGTTAGCTCTGATTCTAATAATACTCACTCACTTCTGAGAGAGAGAGATGACTTCTTCACAAATTGGTCTCCAACAATTTCAACAGATTTGTTGTTATGCCCATAACTAAAAAGTACTTTCTGTGAACTTGCAATACATTTATTTCTAGATTCCACTCCTTTCTCAGAGTATATGTAAAACATTCACCCTTCCACTACCGTGTTCCTTTCTTTTCTCTTGTAGGTTTCAAATTATTGTTCATTTAAGGTGAATCCAAGATAACTATATGCTTGTCCTCGAGGAATAACCTTTTGTAGATACTACTAAGCAAAAAACTCAGTTTTGTTAAGACCATTATGAAGTCACTGATTGTCAAAACTCACCTGCTTTCACCTAAACTTATGCTGAGTTCAATTTTTAGGGTGCTAGTTGAAATTTAAAATCTGAGTAGAGTTTTCATTATTTCCAAGATACTATATGAGTTTTTAAATATTTTTGAAGTTGTTAAATTATATGGTTTCAATCCATACTTTAAAATTTCTTATACTTAAATGTTTACACACTGCAAGTAATTCACATTATTTCAGCAAAACAGAGTATTGCTAACACCATAACCACATGGAATTGATTGCTGTAGGCTCTGGGGAATTAATTATTATTTTTTTAAAAGTCAAATAAACTATGAAAAATAGAAATCAGCTAAAATGTAAAATACAGTGGTACAGAATTCTCCAGAACTATGTAAGAAGGAAAACAAGCCAAACAAGAAATGGAGACTAAAAGGGGGAAAAAAAAGGAAGGGAAAGCAAGGCAAGGCAAGGCAAGGCAAGGGAATGAGTGAATACAACTTCTCCTTAACATATATGACAACAAAGGACTGGAAGACTTTGGTGCTTTTGACTTAGGTGATAGCAAATCCAGTATTGTCAGAAGAAAGAAATTAAAGAAATACAGGGGAGGAAATAATCACTTGCCAGCTGCAGTTCAAAATTATTTTAAGAAACATTGGTTAAAAGAGACTAATAAGTGTCACTGATATCTAACATGACTATATCCAACATTTTTCTTGAAACAGCAAGCTTCTGTAACAGTATGTGTGGATTTTTTGTGTACAATTCTGTGGAAAAAAAGAAAAAAAAAAGAAAAAAAGGCTTCCTGTGAGAAGAAAAGCAATATTTTATTACTATTCCTGAAAGTGGAAACATGTAAAGAAAGCCAGAAGCTAGTTTACTGCTAAGTGTGTGCTAGATGTTCACTTTGCTGACACATATATGAAGAGAATAATGTTAGTGCTCATGGAGGATACATTCCTTACATAAAATATTTACTTCAGAGAAATTCACCTTGCTATATATTGTAAACAAGTCCTGGGATGCCAGAGCCTTCATAAAGGCTGGACTTTGCCTTTAGGTTCACCTGGGCAAAGTATTTCGTTTCCATTTAGTAGACCTGAGGAATTATTTTAAGACAAAATTATTATAAACAAATATACAATTTGTGTCAGCATTTTTTTGCCCCTAGATATTGCCCTCTGAATATGTCCTGATTTCCTGCACAGCTCCTCATCTAGATAGCAAAATCTAAGTGTGAACATTTGTCATGAACAGATTTCCCTATTTCAGTAAAGAACATTTTTTTTCCTGCTGTAATGATAGCTTATAAATTAATCAGCTTAGAATAAAAAACATTGGGTGGAGGTGGGGGGGTGCACAGCTTCTGTATGAATTTTTTTATATATATTCTGTTTATTTACATTAATTCCGTACTCTATGGTTTTTAAAGTGTATTTTTCTCTAGTAATTAAACAACCTGGCTTCCAGTGTAGTTCTCTGTGACAAGAAGTCTCGCTGAATCTCCCAAAAGGAGAGACTGCAGGCCTGCTAATAACTGAAATAAACAGATTCGTAGTCTGCATATTAGAGTATTAATTCAAGTCTGAGAGGAAAAAAAGTGTAATGTTTGCCACAGAAATCAACATAAAGGAAACTGTGAGTAAAACAGTTCTGCTGAGTCACTAGATAATTGCTCTAAATCCTCTAATTTTAATACAGTTGCTCACGGAGTGGGGAAAAAAAGCCCAAAAAAACCCAACCACTATTTAATTTTCCTAAACCTGTGAGAAATTGGTAAGTTTTCCACTGCCTTCTAAATTTAAAAAGATTTATAAATCACCTTAAAAAGCTGTGTCCTTCCCTTATTTAACAATTCCAAATATGTTTGCTTTTCATTTCTTGTAATGTGCTGCTATTGTGTTATTATTCTGGTGTCTTAGTTGGTTTATGTTTTGCAACCCGAATAAGAAGCATATGTGGACATATGTGATATTTAATGAATAAATTAAACACGAGTTGATTTATCCGCTCTACCTTTGTTTTCAAATTGCTGTTCTGCAGAGTAAGAGGATAGGGTGTGTGCTGCTTGTTTGCAGTAAGTATTTGAAAAGCAAGCCTTAATTTAGAATGGCTTCATTTGCATTAAAATCTAACAAAACTTATTCCTATTTAAAAAACAAAACCAAAACCAAACCAAAACAAAAAAAAACCCCACAAACCTTAACCAAGACTAAGGTTTTGGCAATGAAAAATGGTAAATATCCATGAATAATTTACACAGATTTTGTTTATGTTAATGAAAACCTCCCATTTATCTCTATTTTGTGCAATTATTAGACAATTGCAAAGACTCAAAGACAATAAAACTAAAGGAGAGGATCTGGAACAGTTTTGTTGGGCAGTTTGGCAGGTCACCAGAGTTCAAGGTTTTCTTTTCAGCAAATGTTACAACTCAGCTGTAGATTAGATTTGGGTACTCATCACAGATGGAAAGACTGCATTATGACCCCAAGAAACACTGTGAGAGAGAGTGACACAGCAGAAGAACATGTCTGTGTATTCTGGGATTCGAAAGGTGGGAGTGCTGAGACAAAGTAGGACAAACAGTTTCATCTATAAATACAATTTTATTTTAAAATGGGCTGACACACTTTAGGCTATTCTGTAGCATACATATTTCACCTTTAATTAAATTTCTTTCTGTTAA
>VZTU01024785.1:1416-28665 GCA_013400835.1 Zapornia atra | reverse complement strand
GAGGCAAATCAAAATGCATACATGATTTCTTTTTGGAATACATTTAGGAAAATATATCATTGGTAAATGAGGCAGCAAATTATTGCTGCTTCTTCTACTTTTCCTAAAATACTATGAAGAGAATGGAGGAGATGTGAATCCACAAACTAATATCTAGGTACGTACTTTGGTGGCAAAGTTCAGATCCAGAACTGATCGCATCAAGTGTCATGTACAAGCTGTTCTAGTAAGAGTTTTTCAATGGAAAAAAAAAATGTTTCAATCCTTTGTGGGTCCAGAATCCCCTAAAAATACAAATGAAGTATCATGTGACTCAAATATCAGTACATCATCTCAATAAAATCTAAGTGCTAAATGTACTTTTTAAAATGTACATTTAAAATTGGGGGGGAGGGGGGTGGGAGGGGTAAGGTATTAAAATGTAAATTCTGAAAACTTTTGTGGTAGGTAAGCCTGGACACCCAGATTTCTTTTTCAGTAGGAATAAAACGTAAAATAAATCTATTTTAATAGGGGTTGCATGTTTAGACAGCAGGGATTTGGCGCAGCTGCTTTTGAATGTCAAAAGCAAGTTTCTGGGGCATTTCTATTCCTCCTTTTATCTTCTGCCACAGAGATCAGAATAAAAAATTATCAGGAGGACCCAGTGCCATACAGGTCTAAACACAAATGAGACAAGTGAAGTCTAAAACAATTCTTCCAATTTCAGCTTTCCCTCTGGCTTTATTCTTACTACTCCAGGAATATTAAAAAGAAATGGGATGTTTTTAATGGATTGTCGGCAGCATTGTTTTCATTAACAAAAGGGAACTCAATCAACTGTTCTGCCAAACCTCTCTGTCTGTTCTTTGATGGGCATGATAAATGGTGCCAAGCATTGTCAGATCCTGCCAGATTAAATTAAAATGATAGGTGTTCCGAACCTTTTAGGTCTAAGCTTAATATAATTTTGATCATATTTCTTCCTGAAAGAAAAAGAATAATAAAAAAGTAAGCAAGAAAGACAATATAAGTTTAGAGATAAAGTAGATCAGCAGAAACAGTCTATCATTAAAAATTTCTTTCCAAGGCAGTGATAGAGATGACTGAATCCGAAATATTTCTGTCTACACATGACTGCCAGCACTAGTAAGAACAAGATGAAAAGTGGTGACTCAGAATAGCACCACAGAAACAAACTAAAACACATTTAGTGGGTGTTTTCATAGAATGGTTTCAGTTGAAAAAGACCTTCAAGATCATTGAGTCCAATCATCTATCCAGCCCTACTAGGTCCAACACTAGTCCATGTCACCAAGTACAACATCTGTTCTTCTTTTACACACCTGCAGGGATGGTGACTCAACCACCTCCCCAGGCAGCCTGTTCCAGTATCTAACAACCCTTTCAGTAAAGGATTTTTTCCTAATATCCAACCTAAACTTACCCTGATGCAACTTCAGGCCATTTCCCCTTGTCCTGTCACTAGCTACCAGGGAGAAGAGACCAACCCCCACCTCACTACAACACCCAAAAGTTTATTAGGCTCTTAACCAACTATTTTAAAACTGTAAGGTTCTGCCTGGTTTTCTTGTCAATCCTAGCAAATAAGGAGAAAATTCAAAACCTTTTTAGTAGACAAGATGTTAATATATACAGAGAGAGGGTTAGGTAACAGTAATAGTCCTATTGGTATGAGAATGAAATATTCAACTAGTTTTAAAATGTAATGTGCTTAAGAAGGCAAATTCCACTGAATCAAACCAGTAAATTTGTTTTACATGTGACCACAAGTTAAACCCACTGGGTTCATCATACTCACTCCCTTTAAATTTAGAAGCCTACCCCACTGTCCCACCTTATTTCCAGAAATGTAAATGCCCTCACAAGCTTCAGGGTGAGTGGTACATTACCTGAATTTGCAGGTAGTATAATCCAGATTGTAAAGAAATCCAAAATACTGTTACCACAGTAGTGATGTTTTCAAATACAAATTTCAATGACAGAAATGCTATTTTCAGATAATGACTCTGCATGGTTGCTCTTCTTGGCAAAAGGAAGCCCTAGAATAGTGGCACACCCTGAAAGTGGCTCTCATACCAAACAAAAACATTAACACAATGTGTAGGATTATATTTTGCTTAGACCTGAACATTGGCAGCAGCTTTATAATAAGTCTTCAGGAAGTGTTGTATGATTTACCACTATTATATTTATTGTTGGTGGTCTTGTGGGCCAGCGCTGGATAATATTGAAGACATTTATGAAATATTCTTTACCTTTCTAACTCTATTTTATGTCAGTAGTTCAGACAATTTACAACTGCTGTTATGTGTACGACTGCACAGTGAAACAGAGCTCGTTGCAGGAGCTCCAGGTCTCTTGTCTCCTCCTATATAGTATGTGTCTTTTTAATTTGCAGTGCTGCTGACACAGTATGCTTGATTAGGGACTAGTGTTGAAGATAACTCTGTAGGATAAAATGCTTGCTCTCTTAGCTGTGTTGTTATATAAATTCTGCTGCGTGTACATGTCGAGAGAGAACTTGAGAGACGTAAAATGTAGCTTGGTACAAGGAGGAATACCTCTATTACTTTTAATGGAGTTGCACACAAAAAAAAACCAAACCCTCTCAAGGCTTTGACCCACGGCAGTCATGAAATTAATACAGCAGGATGATGGGGGGTTGTTATTTATCCTCTGTTACTGATGATGTGACAAATCACTGTTTTGTTTTATGTTAGGACTGAGGCTGTTGTAGGTAAAGAGAGCGGGCCCATAGCTGGGCTGAAATGCAGGATTTCTAATGTCTGCTCTAGTGAAGTAAAGACATTTTGAGAATGAGGGGTGAGAGGGAAGGGGGGCAAGGCAGCATTAAGGCTAAAAGAGGGATATATTTTAACATGAATGTACTACAGATTATTCTACAGCATGCTCTTTAGAGACAGAAGGGATCAATTATAGCTAAATTGAGATGTGATAGAAGCAGATTTAGTGATAGGAGGAAGCTTAAATTAATCCCTCCTAAGGTAATATCGACAAACATTGTTGCTTGGTGTCGTCAGTCTAATGCTTTCAGCAGTCAGTGACAAAGGCAAGAATAGTCTATCGTGTAAAAGGAAGGAAACACTTCATTGGCAACCAAAACCAGTTCACCAAATTCTCAAAATCTTCAAAAAAAACCACTGATAATAAAACCCTAAATGCTGATTGGCCTCAAGGACTGCATTTTTGCTGTCTTGTCTGATTACCCTTGAGCTCAATGCCTTGCTTTTGTTCAAGGCCAAATCAAAATGGTCTTCCATGGTGCAAGCCCCTCTCAGAGACTTGCTCAATGGTGGAACAACTAATGCTTAATCCCACCTAGACCTACAATAAGTCCTAGAGAACACTCTGGGTAGCCCGAACAGCAACAGCTTCAGCCACCTTGGCTTCCACCAGCACTCAACCTCTTCACACTCATTCCCTATCATGTGGCAATGTGACATCACACCTAGTGATGACACACTTTAAACTGACTGCAGCCAGTCACTCCATGTCCATCCTACACTGCAGGATCCCCTGGCCTGTAGAGCTCCATTCCCTCACCTTTCAGTGTCTCAGAGCTGGAGATGGCCAGTGAGAAAAGGCCAGGCAGGAACAATCTTTTGTTTTCCTTCAGTAGCAGCCCAATACAGCACAGGTGTCTGAGCTACAGCCCGTCCCTGCTGCTCCCTCCAAGCTTGGGGTGGCTGTGGTAGGGAGGAACAAGGTGGATGCAGGTCCCCATGGGGTGTCTTCAGCCACTACAGCAGCTGCTGCCACATCTGCTGCTCCAGAAGTGTCTTCAGCATCTATGCCTTTCATCCTGATACTGCTGTCAGAGGGCTAAAACTTAAAAGCATGCATTTTATTTTCCACAAGGAAAAGAAACTATGGATGTTGTGCATCCTACCCTATGCAAAGGACCATTCTACTTTTCACATATACCATGATTAAACACTTGTTCTGATATCACTGTGGTTCAGTTCCTTATGTGATCTTCAAAGGTGAAACCTAAACTCCCCTCAGCCCTCTAAATTCAATGGAACTCTTCATCCTTTGATGGTACTCCACATAAAACACTTTGAATATGTAGGACTTTAATTTGATCTTATCCTAAAAGCCATTATACCAGAGCAGACCAAAGGTTCATGTAGTCCCCCGCAGTGGGCAAAGGCTTCATGGCTCTCAGTGGATTTCTCTTCCACTTGAAGTCTCCCCTTGAACCCACCTGCTGTCTAGATAACCTACAGGATGGCACTCAGATCTTCCTGTCTATAGAATAAACAGCACCCTAATAAAACAAAATACTTTTTGAGAGAAGAAACAGAGAGAGAATGCAGAAATGATAGGTTGTGGAACATCAGATACTGCCTGTTAAACATCTGAAACTGCATTAAAGAAAGTTGCTAATACAGCTTTGGGGTGGATTGAGGGAAGGGAGGAGAGGAAGGAGCTGCTAGTCATAAACTTCAGAGAGATTTCTAAAATTAGAAAAATTCTGTCTAAACAGCAGCTTTGAAAATCATAAATTGAGCTACCTTTTGAGGGCAGTTAAATACTAATCTCAGAGGACTGTGGGCAGAACCTGACAGACTTTGAATGGCTAAAGCAACATTTTCTCGAAAGAAGCAATAAAGCTCATATGCTACTAGCTTACAGCCTCAGACAGGGGAAAAAATCCATTTTAGCAATTAGGAACTGTATTGGACCTATGAAATATAAAACAAAAGAAATTTGTGAACTCTCTGAAGATTTCTATTAACGCCTTTATACTTGCAAGAAACAGGTCTCTCGAGATAAAAGGTCAGATTGTGAAGGCTAATATGTCTAGTTACTCAGCAGAATAAAAGGCCAGGTTGGACTGTCCTTTTGAAGCTAAGGAAATTCAAAAGTGATTTTAAAATATGCCAGCAGAAAAAACTTCATGGCTTTTTCAATTCCCTTGTGATTTTTCTTTTTATATTTTTAGTATATGTTGCGTAACACATGTAGTTTGGAGGACAAATATGCCTTTCCATTGTGACAGAGGCAAATTTCATGCATTCCTATAATTCATAAACACACTACAAAATGTAGATACTATGAATCCAATTTTTTGTCTGTCTAGTAGAATATTTCCCACTACTACAGCCACGAGAAATAAAAATTGAGTTTCTGCATAGTTGTTTGTTGAAATGTTCTTCAAACATGTTAAATGCTGTGAATTAGGTAAAAGTGTTCAATTAGGAGATAAAGGTAGACAGGAATCTGGATATTGCAAGGCTGAGCTCAGTTTAAAGGTGGATTTCATTTTTTATTTGGAGACACTGAAGCTACTGGCTGCAATAAATTCAAAGCTGAATTTATTGCTTTTGAATATTGTGGTACCTTGGTTCATCCAGGCCTGCTTTACATTGTTCTTGAACTCAAAAGAAGCACTGAAATTGTTCCAACTATTGGCTTTCACGGTAGAACTGTGAAAGCTCAAGCAGACTCCAGATTGACAAGCTTGTGAGGTTGTGTAGCAAGGACCCACCTATCGGGATTAAATATTAGGTGGAAGTTTTTTACAGGAAGAGTGGTGAGGTGCTGGAACAGGCTGCCCAGAGAAGTAGTGGATGCCTCGTCCCTGGAAGTGTTCAAGGCCAGGTTGGATGAGGCCCTGGGCAACCTTGTGTAGATCCATGCCTGGAGGCTGGTGGCCCTGTCTGTGGCAGGGGGGGTGGAGGTCTATGATCCTTGGGGTCCCTTCCAACCCAGACCATTCTGATTCTATGATTCTATGATGGGGTCTTTCATGTTGCCTGACAAAGTCATTTAATAGTAGGTATGCTTCCTCATCTTGCTCTTTCTTCATGCCTTCTGAATTTTGCATTAAGACCTTGCTGCTGATCTCCAGCAGACTTTTGACTACAGTGAGGTCTTGCCCAGTGGTTTTGGATTTTCCACATTCTGCTGGATTCTACATGGATTACATTAAGCATTACACCAAGTTACAATCCTTGACTCATTGAGCCTTAGCAGTTATGTATAATTGCTCACATAGAGACATATATATAAGATCAATCTTGCCTATGCCTTTATTAATATTCTTGTGTTTCAGATAAGCAGCAGAACTATTTTATCTGGTCTGGAAAGTTACTGGTGTGAGGGATAAAGACTTCCACAACTCTGTAAGAATAATATCAATTATAGCTTTCTTTATAAAGCAGGAATATCACAGGATTAACCACAGAATGATTGAGGATTAAAGCTCTAAGGTTCATCTTGTTCAACTTCCCTACCCTAGCAGGGCCACTCAGAGCAGGAGGCCAGGATCATGTCTAGGTTTCTTTTCAATATGTCCAAGCCTGGAGACACCACAACCTCTGAGGCAACCTGTGCCAGTGCTCGGTCACCCTCACAGGAAACAGTGTTTCCTGATGCTCAGGTGAAACCTCCTATGTTTCAGTTTGGGCACACTGCCTCTTGTTCCTGTCATTGGGCATGACTGGGAAGAGCTTGGCTCCGTCTTCTTTACAGCTACTTCCATACATTGATAAGATCCCACTGCCCCTCCTGTTCACCAAGCTAAAAAGCCTCAGATGTCTCATCCTTTCCTGATAGGAGAGGTATTCCAGTCCTTTCCTATGAGTCCTTCACCATCCTTGTGGCCCTTTACTGGACTCTTTACAGTATATCCATGTCTTTCTTGTACTGGGTAGCCCAGAATAAGACATAGCATTCAAGGTATGACCTCACCAGGGCTGAACAGGGGGCAAAGATCACCTCCTTCCACCTGCCAGCAGCACTCCTAATGCAGTCCAGGATATCGACAGTCTTCTTTACTGCAAGGTCATCTTGCTGACTCACGTTCAACCTGGTGCCCCCAGGACCGCTAGGTCCTTTTCTACAAATCTGCTTTCCAGTTGAGTGGTACCTAGCAAGTATTGGTTCCTGGGGTTGTTCCTCCCCAGGTGCAGGACTGCACTTTCTCTGTTAAGAATCTTATGGGAGATGGTATAGATAACCTGATACTGGAATTCCTGCACAAGTATCTTATCTTGAGGCCTAGGAGGTAATGTTTGACAACTGATGGCCCCGTGACAGAATTAAAATATGGTCCCTGCTCTGTTCTCGGCATTCTTTACATATCACTATATAATCTTTATAAATTTGTCTTGGTGGTTTCACAATTATCTTAGAAAATGAATCTGATTTCATTGTTGCATGACTTTAAAAGACCGTATTAGATTGGCAAAGATTGAAATATTGCCTGTGTTTGCTCTAACGAAAGCATCTCTTTCGTACCTTTAAATAATAATCATTTATTACTGTTTAGAGTTCTGCACTGATTGCTCTCTAAATACTGCTGGCATTAATAAAAATCTTTCTGGCGCAACCCTAATAAATGTTTTATCAACTTAGGAACTTTTCAGAACAGATGACTTTGAGACTGACATGAATAAAATCCAACTAGTGAGAAATTTTCTATAACAGAAAGAAGTACTTTTTTGAGGACTTGCTAATAACCCATTTGCCTTAAAGGGGCAACAGCTCTTCTCCAAATTAAAAATACTGAACATAAGTAAATTTAATATAGATCTTTTCTTCCATCTATGACCCATTTTGGCGCATACACTCCCTGTTATGCCACGTATGATTTTACTTAATCTACATCCCCATTCATCTTCTGCAAGCCCTGTCCAAGATATTAAGGTTTATGTTATGTCAAGTAATGTCATAGTGGAGCACTCTTCATGAGAGGTAAATCCAGATGTCTTCCCCTCCAGAGAAGTGTTCTCATTACAGTGCTACAAAGTCAAGCTGCTTCTTTTTTCTCTCCCTAATGCACGAGTTGACATTCCTTCCTTTTTATGCAGAAGTGATGTAAAACGATTTGGAAATCACAGAATCATAAAATAATTCAGCTTGGAAGGAGACTGGGGAGGTCATCTAGTCCACAGTCCTCTTCAAAGCAGGGTTAACTTCAAAGTCAGGTCAGGTCACTTGAGGCCTTGTCCAGCTCAGTTTTGAAAATCTTCCAGGAGAGAATTTCCAACAGCTTTTCTGGGCACTTTTTCCAGTGCTCAACAGACCTCACTGTGAAGAATGTTATCCAGCTTAACCAGCCAGAATTTCCTGTGCTGTAGCCTGTGACTATTGCCTCTTGTCCTTGACTGTGCACTTCTGAGAAGAGTCTAGCTCTGTTGTTCTGTAACTGTCCTTTTCGAAGTTGAAAGTAGTAATTGGATTCATACTTAGCCTTCACTTCTCCAGGCTAAACAAAGAAAACTTCCTGTGGCTCCTTCTGTAAATGATGTGCTCTACATGCTTAGTCACTAGTGACCTAGACAGGCATCTTAGTAGACCAGACAGGATCTGGACCAGATCCTTTCCTGTTTGTCAATGCTTCTTTTTTACTGGGGAGCCCAAAGGTGGACGTTGTGCTCCAAACCTCAGAAGGATAGAATAGAAGGAAATAGTGACTTCTGTCCCCTTGACCTGCTGGCTATCCTATTGCTAATGCATCCTAGTGTACAGTTAGCCTCGATCTCCAGGTCTCGCTGCTAATCCATGGTCCATTTGTTCACAAGGATTGCACCTCCCCAGTCAGCGCTATTCAGCATAGCTGCTGCCTACCCACTCAGGCCTACCTCCTACATGGGCTTATTTCATCCCAGGTTAATAACTTTTCATTTGCCTTTTCTGGGTTTCCTAATTTTCCTGTTAGCTCATTCCTCCAGGCTGTGGAGGTATAACTGAATGCCAGTCCTGCCCTTCAGAATATCAGCTACTTCCCCTTGTCTAGCATCATCTAAGAATTTGACAAAGGTACTTTCTGTCCTATTGCCCAAGTCCTTGATGAAGACATTAAACACTATTGAGAAGGTCGCTTGTGGCTCAAGTGTATATAAAGTTTGCAGAGGTAAAGTGAAGGATGGTTAACTGCTCATTTCTGAAGCATTCAGATATAATAATAATAGATGCCACAGGGAATACCCATGTGGAAAGTAACAATTGAGTCGTCAGAATGACATTTGAACGGTATGCCACAAATAGGGCCTGAGGCCATACGTCCAATAGTAAGGATAAAAGACAAAAACTAGCATCTGCTCATTCTTTGAACATTATCTATCTTTTGTGTTGAAAGGGAAGGGGTTCAGTAAGAAATAAACATGAAAAACTATCAGTGGTCATTTACTTATGTGCACAATGGGACTGAATCCAATGTTTACTAACTTTGGCATGCTTATCACTGCGATCTGAAAAACAGTATTTTGATGACAGCATGCAAACATGTACTTGTAATTGATTAAACAGCTGTATCTTGGGGCAGAGAGGTCCAGTGAAGCTACTGCAGCTTGGTCAGGACTTGCCACTGGTATCCTACATGAAAGTACTTCTCCAACCAGTCTTCATTTTAGTTCATCGCTTCTATGGTATCATGAAAGGAGATTTGGTTAAGCTGAGGAATAAGAGAAGGAGGAATAATAAGGCAGAAGAGAAACAGATATGCTGTTTTTTCCTATATTGTTGAAACACTGAGCTATACTCTATTAACTACTGCAAATGTATTAATATGTAGTCATCTTCTCTCACAAGGTGTGTATACTGCTGCTACCATCAGTGTGTTCTTAATTTTGCACATTAGCTGTCCAGGAATTAGGACCAAATCTCAAACCCACATCTTCCTTTAATCAGTAGCTCTTACTGAAATCAACACCTAATGTACCTTTAGTTATTGTATAAATACCTAGATGTTGAAATGGGCTGCTGATATTGTACAGCAATCCAAATATTTATTCACACTGTCTGCCAGGGGGAATGGTGTGAAGAAAGTCATGTTTAAGATACTCTAAAAAATTCCTTTTCAAACACCATTAGTATGTTAATGTCCTGCACACACAAAAGCACATTCATACGCAGTGGGCAGAAACTGGAGGGCAAATAAATTGTTTCAATTTATATTTTATTCATCTTAAATGTTGTTTTATATATCAACTATTTGCAAATCCTTGCTGAAAAGGAAGAGCAAATCATAATGCATAGGTGTAAAAATACAGCCCTTTAATGACAGGCTCTGATGCGTGCAGCATAACTTATTATTTTCCTCAAGCTTGCAGATACTTATGGTTACTAAAGAACAGCACATGATAAGGGAAGTGCAGAAATCTGGAATGTATTCAGATGCTGCAATATACATGGCTGCACTTAGTTCAGCGAAAATATGACTTATACTGCTTATGGTTTCTTCTAAAAGAGGAAATCCACTAACTTGCTTGAAAAAATAGGACCTGCAAAGTCCTTACTTATTTGGTTTTCAAGCAGATTAGTGGCTTTTCTCTTTTACAAGAGAATATGAAGGGCACAATAAAGAATGTCAAAAGGAAATTTGTTCAATTTGAAAGGTGCTGAAACAATTAATTGGAATGTCACCATTATAATGAGGCAATCATGTATTAACAACTATTGCTTTTATTAATGATCTGCAGAAGGCTTGTATTTGCAGCTAGCTCGGGTAGACTTTTTACTCCTGGAACTTTGCATATCTCTCTGTCTCTTTTTAAATAGTGTTGTAACTTGCTTGGAAATTTAGTTTTCACCTGAGCAGTAGAAAAAAAATTATGTTAATGAAAAATACATTAATAATATCTTTGAAGAATCGTGATGATCCTTGAATGCCTGCACTGATTTATTTTACTGTGCAGTCCCCAACCTTGGGGACTTTAATTCTCCTCTGTCTTGTATGAAAAGATGTGCATTTCTTTTCACTGGACATTGTAATTGCCTATATAGGTGACTATGGCTTCATAAAAGTGCCAAATTTATAAATAGTTTTTTCCAGCTATCATATATATCTAGATGTATGATTTTTTTTTTTTTTTTACTACTACACCTGACTTCCAGAAGAGTGTTAGTGTTAAATAATGCATTTTAAACAACTGGAAACCATAAATTCTAATAGCAGAATTTTTAGTTCATTTCAAAAGACAAATATTTTACTTCTGACTTAAAGATAATAGTGGGGAGATGCTCAGCATTGACACTGAAGGACACTTTAGCTATATAAAAGCAAATGTCATATTTTGAAGTTATATTCCAAATGAATGGGAGACTTTTATTAATTAAAAAAATTAAATGAATGCCTATAGTCTTTTTCTTTTTATTTTTATTGCCAGCTTCAATGCTTTCCAGATCCTCTTTAGGAACTGACCTCTGCGCTTCTGCTCTGATAATGTAGTGTGTCACTTGATGGACTGACCAATACCACTGGTTGGCACAAGCTCTTGACAATGGCAGAGTAATTGGCTCTTTGCCAAGGAAGCTCCTCAAGAAATGGAAATTAAAGTTTAAATTTTACAGTTGGGTTTCAAACTCTTCTGCATAAAGCATCTCAGAAATGTTTATTTTTACTCCTGTTATACTGATGTACAGAGCTGGTGTGAGGTGAAACTGTGGAAGCTTGACTTTAAAGATGAAGAAGTATTTGGCTAATTTCTTCAAATCCAGAGATGTCTAATGCCAAAAATGTAAGATGTGAACAAAAGTTTTCATATGTGATGAACAACTAAAATGTATAGGATATAATATGTGAGACCATTTTCCAAAATTACTGTGAAAAAGGTTTATGTTTTTATTCGAAATTTTTAACTAAGCATATTATTTATCTCACAAGTGTTTTCATGTCAAGTAGGCAGAGCAATTATGTGAGCTCTAGCGATTAAACACAGACATGTTAAACCTTGTCACAGCCTTGTGTTTGTCTCTGGGGATATCACTATAGGAGGTATGAGCTACTGAGGCCTGTCAAAATCCATTAAATGTGATCTGCTGCTTAATGCCCTGCATATGAAGACAGGATAGGGAAATCTGACAACACAAAAGGAGCAGGTAAACAACACAGCACATGTCAAAGAATACCTGTTGAAGTGCAGAGAAGTTTTCATCAACAGTTTCTGAAGACCTTTTTTGAATAAAAAACAGTGGGAAATTTTAGAAGAGGAATGGTTCATTATGAAGAATGGGGAACTATAGGTCTGTTAGCCTGACCTCAGTACCAGGAACATTATGGAGCAAGCCATCCTGATCACAGACCAAGTACATGACAACAAGGAGATCAGACTCAGTCAGCATGGGTTCATGAAAGGTAAGTTCTGCCTGACCAACCTCATCTCCTTCTATGATCAGGTAACCCACCTGGTGGATGAGGGAAAGGTTGTTGACATAGTCTACCTCAGCTTCAGCAAAACCTTTGACAGAGTCTCCCACAGTATTCTGGAAAAGCTGGCAGGCCATGACTTGCACAGGTACACTCCTTGCTGGGCTAAAAACTGAGTGATTGGCCAGGCCCAGAACGTGGTGGTGAATGGAGTTAAAGCCAACTGGAGACTAGGTGGTGTTCCCCAGGGGTCAGTAGTGGGACCCATCTTTAATATCTTTACTGATGATTTGGAGGAGGGAATTGAGTGCACCCTCAGTAAGTTTGCAGATGACACCAAGTTGGGGGGGAAGAATGGCGGTGCNCTCCCTACCCCCAGCCTCTGTCTCAGCACAAGTCAGCGCTCTTTTCAAGGCCACAGCACCTGCCTTTGTTTCTTACTTTCAACACTTTCCCATCGCTAAGGCCTCTTATTATTTACAGCACTCTCCTTCTGCCACGGCCTCTGTACTCTGTACAGAGACTCCGTTCACACGCTCTCCTAGCCATTTCTCCACAGCGAAGTGACTTTGGTCATAACAACCCCAGGCAATGCTACAGGCTTGGGGCAGGGTGGCTGGAAAGCTGCACAGAGGAAAAGAATTTGGGGGTGTTGGTTGACACGTGCCTGAACATGAGCCTAAGAGTGTGCCCAGGTGGCCAAGAAGGCAAATGGCATCCTGGCCTTTATCAGGAATAGCCTAGGCACCAGGAGCAGGGAGGTGATCGTCCCCCTGTACTCAGCTCTGGTGGGGCTGCACCTCAAGTACTGTGTTCAGTTTTGGGCCCCTCACTACGAGAAAGACATCGAGGCTCTGGAGCACATCCAGAGAAGGGCAACAAGGTTAGTGAAGTGACCGATGGAACTGGGACTGTTTAGCCTGGAGAAGGGGAGGCTCAGGGGAGACCTTATTGATCTCTACAACTACCTAAAAGGAGGTTGTGGTGATCTGGGGGTTCAGCCTCTACTTGCAGATAAGCAGTGATAGGACGAGAGGAAATGGCTGCAAGTTGCTCCAGGGGAGGTTCAGGTTAGAAATTAGGGAAAATGTCTTCTCAGAAAGAGCAGTTAGGCGTTGGAACAGGTTGCCCAGGGAGGTGGTGGAGTCACCATCCCTCAGGGTGTTTAAGGAAAGGTTGGACAAGGTACTTAGGGGCATGGTTTAGTAAGTAATACAGGTGGTAGGAGGACATTTGGACTAGATGATCTTGGAGGCCTTTTCCAACCTTAATGATTCTATGACTTTATGGTAATTGGAGAGGAAACACTGTTGAGATTCTTTTTACTCCAAGAAACAAATTGGAAATACCTATCTGGTTCAAGCTGAGCAAGCATTGGTCCTACAGTGCTACAGGACAATCTGAATATTTTATCTAATCAGGAGAGTCCTAGCAGTACAGATCATGAAGGTTATGGATAAAAATACACTTCCCACTGAGGGCACAAAGATGAAGCTAGAAACTGGGACACAACAAACACTCAACCAGACTGGCATTTGCTGCTGCTCTATATAAACAAAAAAGGAAAAAGAGACTTTTTCCGGTAATTTCTCAGAGTTTATTATTCACATCAGTGCACACAAAAAAAATAAAAATGCAGCCATAGCTTTCTGATTTTGTGTTCATTCATTTCATTCATACATGTGTGGGCAGAAAAAGTACTGGGTTCTACACAAGGCCAGGACCCTGGGGGTTTGCTTGTCTCTGCCCACCTTCCAGACTTTCCCCACCCTGCCCAGGACCCAGGACCACATGTCAGCCCCACCCCCCAAAGCCAACCCTGCAGCAGCACTGATCTCCAGCTTCCTCCAGTCCTGCCCTGCCCAGCTACAGATTGTCCCCAAGCCAGGCCCATCCGTGGGCCCATGTCCCAGCCCAGCCTTGGCCTGTCCCCATCCCCAGGGAGGTGCCCAGTACCAGGGTCTGGGCCTTCTCTGGTACACCCTGTGCTGCCCTGCTCGTGGTTGGGGCATTAGGACAGGCTCATAGGGAGTCCCTGCGTCTCCCTCTCCTTTAGTAAACCTCAGGCCCTTGCTGCACCCCTGATTTTGAGAACCTGAGGCATAGGGACCTGAATTCTTGCACATGCTATGAGTTGATCAGTCTTAAGTAATCTAGTGCATGCTTCTGAGACTTCTAATGGCGAAATTTTCCAGAGTCTAATGAGCCTTGACTAGTAAGACCACTGAAATGAAGCTCTCCTGCTTTGCAGAGGTTTGACTTTTGACTGAGAAAGGGCTTACACTGAACCTTTATTTTGTCAAAACCAAGCAACATGTTTAAAATTCATTGCATACACCCAAGCATCATAAGAGGGGACACACTGGATTTGAACTGGAGTGGCACTTCTACTACATCGAATGCTTGCTTGGTGACTAAAACATGAAATGTTATTCTGTGCTTACAAAATAATTGGGCATCTTGCATCTTTCTTGTTGTTGTTTGGGTGTGGGTTTTGTTTTTTTTTATTATCTTGCCATAAAAATACTAGTTTCAGAACTGCTGTGTATTTTTTTGATACTTACTGCAATATTAAATCTGTCCCACTTCTTGAATTGATAAATACATACACAAATATACAAGAATAATAAAATCCAGAGAAATCTGTTCCTCAGGGACATATTTTTATAGCCATGAGATGCTAGTGTTTTACACAGGTCTGAAAAGAATATCCTAGATCATAAATCAAGAGTTCTCCTTCTGCAAGCAACCACATACATGACTTTACACATTTATCAAGTGCCATATTAGAGACTGGGATTTTAATCTCATTATTACTACTGGATGGCTTTTCAAAACCTCATCTCTGTAAAGGTTAGAAACCCTTGCCTAATTCACAGTTTAATTATGTTTACACAGTTTTTGTGCCAGCCTCATCCTTTAATTTAAATAGTTTTTCCTTTGCGTTTTTGCAATGCACTTTTAGAAACAGGTGATGTTGCCTCAGAACTTTCATCTTCCTGGGCTGAAGAAAGGCAGCCTTCATTTGAAGGATTTGCATTTTCAGTTCTTATCCTAACATGTTATTTCTTAACCAGCTGCATTTTTTCTTGATTACAATGACCAGAATAATTTACTATGTTCTAGATAATTTACATATCATAAGAAAATATAAATCACTGATGAGGTATATTCTGTTTTGCTAATGTACTACCTTGCCCATTTAGAAAATGCAGAAACTGCTCCACTCATTAGGTGGAAACATGGTCCTTGTCATGGTAGATCATGTGCTGACTTCAGTAAGGCCAGTATTTCAGCTACTCTTTTCAGCAGATTTAAGAGTCATGGACATCTTGACATTTTGTGAGTAAAATAAATCCCTTTAATTATAACAAAATGTTAAAGCTCAAAAATGTTCAAGCTCAAAAATGTTCTGAGTCAATGCACAGGAAAAAAAAAAGTGAAGAAGAGATGGGCTGGGGAATAATATTGCTATCTTGATAAAAGTGATAGTGGAATTATATTCATAGTTCTTCCTTTCCACTGTCTCCAGCAACTGGAGGAGCTATCTGGTTTTGACGACAGTTATTTCTTTGGTCAATGTATGCATCCTCTAACCATGTAGTCTGGACTAAGAAAGGCTGCGTATGACTAGACACATGGGTCAGGTAATAATTAGTGGCTTATAATGTTGATCTAGAGTGAATCAAAGGTGACTTGTGCTGTACAGCAAGTTCAATTTTATGTTTGCATCCACTCAAGTATTTTAAACTCTTCCTTTATAAGTACCAGTCCATACTCAACCGAGCCAGTTGAGTATGGACTGGTTATCACCTCCAGCACAGTGGTAACCTTTTTCTTACTTGTTTTACTAAAAGACTGTTGGCATGAGTAATAAAGAACAGTCCTGAGACACAGACTCCAAGATCTGATAAAAATTAGCATTATATCCTGATGGCATCCTGTTGTATGTCTTTTCTTCAATAACCTCAATATCAAATTTAATTACGTAGGTTGAGCTTTTTAGACTTGTCTCAGGATATAAAGTTAATTCCCATAAATCTCATATTCTGTGCAGAGGTTAGTGAACAACTGTCCCCCTTCCTTGCTGTTCAAGTGGGCTTTCAAAAGATCTGTAGTCTTAAGTATAAATATTACTGAAAGACTGACAGACTTCCGCAAAATTAATTTTCCCATCCTCTTATCAAGGATTTGTAGACAAGCAGACACCTAGAAACTGCTGTTTAAAAATTGGACAGTGCACACTAATGCTTCAAAATGGAGTTGGCTGCCTTAAGTATATTTATTTGTTATTTTGCCTATTTCTATCCAGATTCATTCTCCTTTCCCTCTTCCCCTGGAGTCTCAATGAATAGTTACTCACTTTCAATTGGTTGAAAAATAAACCAGCAAAGAAGATGCAAGTTCACCTCAGACTCATTAGGAGGAATTGCATTGCTCAAGTTTTCTGCAGACTACCAGTTCAGTTCTTCACTGTTTTGGGGACTTGTCCCTCAAAAAGGCATCAGGAGATAGATACTGGTTGCAAGTGTTAATCTGAGACTTTACTGTCCTCAAAGAAGACTAGGAGTGTGCTTTTCAGGGAATTGTTCTCACAGTTCTATGTATTCTACAGCATTTGCATGGCCTTCACACACTCAAATTTTAAAAGACTAAAACAATTGTGTTATACTGCAAGTATATACTCAATGGCACTTTCAAATATTATCTATAGGAACACAAAAAAATACAGAAGGAATTTGTGGAATAACATGAGAGCAGAATGCATATCCAATAGGCTCGACAGTGCATTTTAGTAGCATTTTGTAAACAATTTATACATATACTTATGTGCAGTATATATGTAATTTTTCATCACAGTGGTAGTCTGTTTAAAATATAAAGCTGAGAGTTTATAGCTGTCGTAAATAGAATTGGCTAGGATTTTTCCAATGAAATTTTATTTGATGGAAAAAAGTTATTTGCAGGTAATAATTCCAAAAATGAAGGAATACATATGTAAGTTTCAACAGTGGGAGCGTTTATCATCAAAACAGGAAAGACCTTTACCCACCAGAACAGCTGATAGCCCTGAGCTGTTGAGGATGAGGTGGGAGATCACTATGAAGATGCTGTTCTGTGTGATTCAGAAGAAGGATTTAATCTGCAGACTTTCCATTCTTAGATGAGTGGCCTGATCGTCACACATTTCAACTACTCTGGATGTATCTTTCCTTTTGGAGATGTTCCGCTTTGTATTAATAATGCATTGCGGAAGAATGAAAGAGTCTAGTTTCAGCATTGCTCTTGGGTACAGGAGATGAAAGATCAGGTACCTGTTTTGAAGGATATTTATTTATACAGCAAGCAGCAGCTCCAACAAGAGATACTAGAAACCCCTTCAATTTCCCCAACTGCTTAGTAGCTTAGTGGATTAGACATACATCCGAGATGTCAGAGGCTGAAGTTTAAATTGCTGGACTGGATCACTGTCATGGTTCAGCCCCAGACATCAGCTGAGCACCATGTGGCCTCTTGCTCACCCCTGCCCTAGTGGGATGGGGAAAAGAATGGGGAGACAAAGGCAAACTGCAGGCTTAGGGTAAGGACAGTTTATTAGGACAGCACAGGGAAAGGGAAATAACAAGAGGACTTAGAATAGAACATATACAACGGTGATAAAACAAGGCAATTTACCAACCCAACAACTGACCAGATTCTCAGCCAAAAATCAGACCTTCCCCAAGCTGCTTGGAGCGACCCCACCACAACTATCCCCCTTTTATGGTAAGTATGACATCACATGGTATGGAATACCCCTTTGTCCAGCTTGGCTCATCTATTCTGGCTCCCTATGAAAATTCACTCTATCCTAGTCAAAACCAGGACAATCACTTAGAATTTTAATTTTAGTCTTTCTTATCCTAGTTGAACACACAAATATGTATGAGGGTCTCCATATTTTCTGGTCTTAGATTCAAACTCATATATACCATGAAATTTCATGGAGCATAAGGAATCTACCACACTCAGCATTTTGCAAATCCTCACTTTTGCGTTTCAACCCACAGTACACATCAGTAGCAGGGGAGAAGGAGTTTCTTTCTTAGTGGTACCACCATTTGGCTACATGAAGTGATGTTCAAGCAATTCCCTTTCTCTAATGGTACACCAATTGTAAGTGACAGCTCCCATAGCATATTTTGTAGTGATGAAGAGATAACTGTAGTAGCCTTGCAAGAATTCACCTCTTACTCCATTCTTCAGACATACATATGCTCTCTAATATCCATAAGTTCTCCAATATTGTCAAATAAATTACCCATCTAGAGCATAAACTACTAGACACAAGTTTTACAAGCAGCTTTAAGAAACCTGGGGATTATAAAATGAAGCATAAAAACAATATTTTTTTTCCATATTAGGAGAGGGGTCTATGTTGTTAGTAACAAGAAAAGCATAGTTTTGTCAGTTAGGTTTTTCAAAGATTAGTACCTTTTATTTTTCTCTGTAATAATCTCAAAGTGATGAAAAAGATTTACACTTCTAACAGAAAGAAAAAATTTGCACACACCTAGAGCCATTTAATCTGAATCATCTCTATTTTCTTCTCCTTTCTGCTTTCATCCTACTACATTTATTGTTGTTTTTCTTGTCAGTGGCTAGACATAAATGCTGTTGCAGGAACAATTGGAAAACAGGAACATATATTTATGTAAACTGGTATTGATTCAACTTTAAGAAAAAAAAAAGAAAAGAAAAAAAAAAAGCTTTCAACACTGTGCTGCAAATCATTACGACCAGGGCTGCCTATGTGCAAAGAATACATGAAAGAGTTCTGCAGATACTGCTTAGGTCTACTATGAACTTAGAGAGTTAAAAATTAAAATTGTTATATGTAGTTTAAAATCTCTGCACAACATTCATCATCAGATGTGTGTGGTTCCTTGTGTTGCTTTTTCTTGGTCTCAAGACCAAAAATAATCACTGTTTTAGTTGTTTATGCACCTCTATGGTTGACAGCTCCACATTTGGGAACATCTGAAAAGGATATCACATGAACTTTCCAAACATGGGAAAACTCTGTTCGTCTCAAGATGACCTGAAATGTTCTAATTATTGGTTATTCCCTCTAGTTGGTGATGCATCCAACAAGCACGTAAAGTTCAGTGAACCCACAAGTGTACAGCTGTTATCTTTGACTTGTGGCCAAAATAAAAATTGGAACAAAATTTACAGACAAGTATAAAGTCTCCTGTTTAAAGCAGTTGTTTTCTAAGCCAAATAATCAGATTGAAACAAAGGAAAAGTGAATCCTTTTTCTAGAAACTTTGATCCACACCAAAGAATGTCCAAGTCTCAAATCTATTGTGCAGTTTTACCTTGTAATCCAATTGTTCCAATTTTGTCATAGATGTCATCTTTTCTTACAGACTTGAAAATAAGTTGATTTTGTCTCCTGCATAATCAAGATGAAGGTTGAAAGATGCCAGTGATAGGTAGGACTGGTATAACATTTGACACACACAGTCAGTCATATCTGCTCTGATGTACTGGTTTGGAGCAGCTGGAAATGAGAAAGTAGTATTTCCCTACTACTTTTTTCATTAATGTTTCCTAGGAAATTTCTGTAATTAGCTAATCTAAGTATTTCTATATGAGGTAAAAAAGGTATAACAGAGATCAGAAACATAACAGAAAATATATACACGTCCCCTTCCTACTGCTTATCCAGATACTTCTGTCTGATCTGTTCTTCAGATCAATTTTGTATTACCCAAGACTATAGGGAAGAGAGACAATGTAATCAGAAACAAAGTTTCACGGTGCTTTTCATAGCTGTGCTTGCCTGTGTTGTACAGCAAGTAGATATAAAAAACCTGATTCCTGAGCATATGTAAGTCACATCCATAGTAAGGCAGAGGAGAGAGGTCTTTCCACTACAGTGAATGTGAGTATCAACTCATCCGAATGGATATTTGATTTCTGTTGAACTGTATCATGAGCTGCAAATCAGCTTCTACTTTCCAGGTAGTATAGTCTGCTTGACTGATAACAGGGCTTAATTAATGTGCACCTGAAAAGCTCCTTCCTCTCTCTCTCTGTTTTGATATGAGGCACATTTGTACAGAGAACAGTACAGGTTTTACCAGCATATGTAATCCTATCCAGAATTCTCCCCGCACTATCTATTTGCGACAATAACAGAAATGCAGCAGCTCACTGAGATAAGGCTTTTCTGGAACAGAAAGCACCTTGTTATACTGGATGGCAAAAACAATTGTAACTACAACTTCTTACAGCAAATTCTAAAGCAGTTCACATTTTAGGCCATCAGCTCAGTAATCTTTGATCAAGGACAGTTTTCAGAAAACTGGTGAACAAATGAATGGATTTTCTCAAACTTTTATGTGCTGTTCACCTCAAAAAAACAGTAACTGCCTGTTCAAGTCATACTTTAAAGGGACAGGTTTAAATGTGAAGCGGTTTTAAAGGAGCACTGTTCTTATATTGGTGGGAAATTGGATTTTTCATCAAACAAAAAGGAGATATTTCAAGGTAATGCTTGATAGACCGAGAAATAACTGGCAACTAATCGGTGGTTGGACAAATCTGTCTATAAAGGCAATGTTGCAGTCAAAAGTTTCTACAAACATAGCAGGCCATCAAAACATGTCATTGCAACTGTTGTGCATTTTAGGGAGAAAAGTGCTAGCAAAATTCATCTCCTCCTAAACTGTCTGTTTCCTGTCTCTAAGTGGCCAATAACTTCTTAGCCAGGAAATTAATTTTCTTTTGTCTTTTTCCTTTGAATAAACATTTATTTGAATGTATTAAGCAATCTTTCTACTTCATTAAGTTCTTACAAAGATGTGTCCCCACTCTGCAACCCAGCCATCTTACAAATAAATTACTGGATAGAGTAATATATAAGCAATCATCTCCAAGCTGTGGATAGCAAAGAGGACTTCATTCTTCTCAATATTCCAGGCACTAAATGCTTGCTTTCTTGTTTGACTGCATTTGACTGTTTGATTGATTGTGTCTAAGGTTTTGGGGTGGGGTTTTTTCCCTCCCTCCAATGGATGGTCTTTGTTGTCTTATCTATCTGATGTCTTAATTGTTTTCTTTTAAGGTCCTTTCTTTCCACTAAGACGAAGGGATAGGAAAGCTATTGCCAGGAGGCAAACACGATGGATTAATCTCTATGTGATAAAGTAATCAGATTTCAAGATAAAAACAGAAGAATTACTGTGGAAAGTTATGAGACACACACTACACAGGAGGAAAGAATCACACCAGATTATATATATTCAAATAAATTTGCCACACAAGTTATTTGTCCTTTTTAAAATAAACAGTAGAAGTATACCAATAGATTATTTTAAGATTAATTACAAAAAGAGCCTTGCATCACAAATTGCCTTTTTTTTTACCATCAGAGTTGATAAATGTTTCTTTCCCCTCAGATCCTTCTGTGCCTTTCTGGTCCAGTTTCTATCTTCAGCGGGAGGAGCAAGGCAGAATCAAGTGCTTGGGTTAAGGAATGAAGGAATTTCTCGCTGCTTCATCAGAAGTCAGTACTGGTGGGAAGGATATCCAGATGGGGAAGCTTGGTCTGTTGCCCAGAAACCTTGCTTGTGCATGACATGAGTGAGAGTTTGACAGCCACAGAGAATATCAGGTTGCAGCTCAGGTAGGTGTGTGGCACAGTCCCACCTGATGAGCCATTCAAGCAACGCTGCTGGATACTTCGAATCTTCCCGGACCCTACAGAGCTGTTAAGATTTGTTATGTTTTGAGAGCAGAGAGGGAAGGAGATGCCTATCAAGCAGATTAACAGGGAGTTTAAACTTTAACTAGAAGGAGTGCTGGAAAGGAAATATTAATGAAAGGAGAGAAAGACAGCATGGTCTTAAGAATTTGATGTCAAATAGTAGGAGCTGCAGAGGAAAATGCGAAGGAAATACGTGGATGTGGATGCTACCAGGGAAGTGACAGCAGTGGAGAATGCTTTGGGCATGTAAGATAGGCTAATATACTAAAAAGAGAGTTGGGTGAGGGCAATACAAAGTATTTATGGCAAAGGAGAATGAGACGGGAGGAGTGTGTGAATAATCAAAAAGGTAGTTCATTCAGTGGGCAGGAAGAAGCCAGGCTGTTAAAATGGCTGCAGAAACACAGGTGCAGCGATGTTGGATAAGAGGAGGAAGGGGGGGAGGTGGGAAGGAGGCACATTTTCATGAAGGATAAGAAAGGGATGCTTTGGGGGCTCAGAAATTACACAGGACAGTTACAAGTCAGGAAAATTGGGGTGAGGCTGTAACTGGCACAGAAATGAGTGAAGGATTCATGAAGTAATCTTGTTCAGGTTACCTGGTGACTTGCAAGACAAAATGATGGTAGTGAGTGGGGTGCAGGTAGTGTTTGCTCAGCTGAGGTAGACTTGCTGCTGCATCTTATGGATACAAGAGACTTGCTGCCAACACACTTAACCTCTGAACATTAGAAGAGGAGATTCACTAATAAGATCCAAACAGGGAGATACCATCTGCTGCATTTTTTTATATTGTACCACCCTTTGCTAAACAAGCTTAAAGAGTGCTTGCTGCAGTCTGAGAAGTATAGTGATCTTAAATATTTAGTGTCCCAGATTTGCAGTTATCCCCTGCAACAGTACAAAGCATCATTAAGGTTCATGACATCACACTGTGGAATACAGAACAATAGAACAGCATGTACATGAGGCTACAAAGCTTGTGATTAAAAAAAAGTATTATAAGCAGATTGAGGGGCTATAAACTATGTTGGCAACAGGATTGTTGGGTTATGTGGTATATTTGTTCTGTTAGTCAGTTAAACTCTAGTCTTATTTACACTACCTACAGGTAAATTATTCTGTATTTTAAAGGAAAAAAAGTATCCATAAATGCATTAAGGAGGATATCTATCACCATTTATCATCTGAACAGGGGGACAAGGTCTACTGTACTTGTGACATGAGCACAAAAAGATCGTGTTAGATTTATGAAAGTCTCTGCTAGGAGACTGAACTCTTCTATCTCCTGTCCTGCAGAGCCCCCTATCTATGGGCTTATTCTGTGCAACTTGATTAATTTGGGGATCTCTTGTAAACTCTTGATTTCCCCACACATAGTGAGATTTTCCTTGCCAGAAAACAAAATTTTTGTCTTCCATACACAGCAGCTTGTTAAGTTTTCTTTGTTTTGCTATTAAATAGCAGGAGTTTTTTGAACACCATAGAACTCTGCAGTGTGTAACTTGATGAAGTTGCCATGTCAGGAGAAGAAACTTAAAACACATAGAAATATAATGCAACAGGTCCTTCTGAATTGTTAAGCACTGACATGAATTTAGGCCAGTTAGTGTTCACTGCTGCAGTCCTGTAAGATGAGCATGCTTTTTAATGAAGCTGGGAATCAACATCTGTTAGCCTTGAGATGGAGGGGGTCTTATTTCTTCTAAATGTGACTGCTCCTAGTTGTTGGCAAATCAGCTGCCAGCAAGCACAACAGACATTTGTGCCAGGAAAAGCTCCAGCAAAGAACATGGAAAAGTTTCTCTCTTGATTGGAATAACAGAGGGGCACTTTGTCCCTCCCTATCTACCTTTTAAAGTGTGTGCAGGCAAAAGGGGACTTGTACACAATACATTACAGAAACAGTGAATTATCTCAGTGTTTTTTACCTTGATTTCTACTTCAGATGTGCTTATACTACAACCAAAATTGCCGTGCAACTCTTGTAGACTGCCAGCTCTGCTACAACAAAATGTAGCAACAATGATGCAGAGGTTACAGCGTGCAGAATAAAACTGCGTAGAATCACAGAATGATAGGGGTTGGAAGGGACCTCTGGAGATCATCTAGTCCAACCCCTGCCAGAACAGGCTGCACAGGACAGCATCCGGGCGGGTTTTGAATATCTCTAGAGTTGGAGATTCCACAAACTCTCTGGGCAGTTTGTGCCAGTGCTCTGCCACCCTCACAGTAAAGAAGTTCCTCCTCATGTTTAGGTGGAACTTCCTATAGTAAAGTTGGTGCCCATTGCCCCTTGTCCTGTCACTGGGTACCACTGAATATTTATAAGCATTGGTAAGATCCCCCCTCAGTCCTCTCTTCTCTAGACTAAGTCCCAAGTCCTTCAGCCTCCTTTTGTAGGACAGATTTCTAGTCCCCTAATCATCTTTTTAGTCCTTTTTTATACCCTCTCCAGTACACCTAACTAGGAGATACAATCATGGTGAGCTTCCATCTGTCCTCATGAAACTACTCATAGGACCCAGTTTAGCTCATATTGAATCATTCCCTGATACATCAGCATAAGCCACTCTCACAATTGTGTAATTAAGAGTATAATTACCACGGCAAAGTCATTCTTGGTCCTGCCCCATTTCAGTGGGTCTGATACAAAGCAATACAGCACCAGTGGATGCAAGTCTGTTGCTATATAAAAGTGGGCCAAGGACCAAGCTTGAACAATGGACCTTTATTGTCATTGTGCAATTATTAGTTTCAAAATTTTCTAGGCATCAAACTGCTCCTGTGTCCAAGATAGTTCTTACATGATCATTTCAACAGATGCAATATTGTTTAACTTATAGTCTGAGTCAGACAAGTGTGGGCCAGTATCAGTGTAAAAGCCATGATGTGTTTTAACTCAGTTCTGTGCTGGTACCACTCAGCATCACCAGCATTAGCTGGATTTGTTTTTAATTAACTCAATTCTGTCAGCATCTGTTTGATGTTTTTCAGCTTGAGCATCTAGGAGTGTATGTGAAAACTAACCATCTCTGCGTAGGGCTTTGGGACTTTGGAAAGAAAAGGGCACCTGTTTCCAGGCCAGGGTACCTCTGAGCACTTTTCAGTGCCAACAGAGTGCAGAGAAGGGCCAGTATTCTGCTTCCGATAGTTGCAAAAGCTTATGATTTCTAGGAAGAGTACATGGCCCTGACTTCTTTCTATGATCCTTCTCCTTACAGTCCCCTAGCATCTACAACTGTTGTATTAGAGTGGTTAAAGAGTACATCCCTGTCTAGTCCTTTTAGTACCCCTTAGCAGATGCGCTGCCTATGAATTTATCTAATCTCTTTTGTACCCTGCTGATACTGATGGCTTCCACAGCCTCTGTGGTCAAAACGCTGCATAAAAAATGATCTTATTTTATTCAGTTTAAACTTTAACTCTTACTGTTCAGTCCAGGTTTAGTATGTGAGATTTGGTAAACAACAGTTCTGCATTCAGCTTATCTATCGCTTCATTATTTTGCAAACCTTGGTCATATCCCTTTTCCTGCTTATCCTCTCAAACCTGAAGAGGTCACAGCTTCTACTCTTTGTAAAGCTGCTCCTTCTCAATTTACACCATTTCAACTGTCTTTTTCTGCACTGTCTCCAACTCCACCCTTCCGTGAGATGCAGAGAGAAGACTGGCATGTGCTTGGCAGAGCTTTTGTATAGCAGCAAAATTACATCCTCTCTGTCTTGACTGCAGCACCCATCCTGGTGATGACCAAGATTTTGCAGGTTTTTTTGAGCTGCCACTGCACACTGAGCCAATGTTTCAGAGAACTGTCAAGTCTTACTTTAAAATCTCTTTCATTAGTTTTAATACCAGTTCTGAAGTTATCACCATGTAGACAGGGTTTAGATTATTTCTTCTAGATGCCTTACTTCATGTCTGTCTACACTGAAGCTCACCTGCTGACTTTATGTAGCCTTGTTTTCTGTAGACTAGGAATGTCACTGTTTGTTCCCTTCTCCAGGACAGTGCTGAAGATAGTGCTGAAGATACTGGCAAAAATAGTTCACATGCTGATCTCTGGGATATTCCACTGATGATGATTCTTCATTTACAAAAGTGACAATTAACCTTTCTGTATAGCACCTATTCCTTAACACAATTTCCAGCCATAAAAAGAGTCTTTCTACCACTTCCATAGGCAACCTAATTTCTTTCATAGTCTTTGATGTAGAATCTTATCAAAGACTTTTGAAAAAAAAAAATATCATGTAAGCAGATTCCTTTTGTCCAAGGGTCTCATGATACTCTGTTCAAGCAGCAGCAGATTACTGAGGCAGTATTATGCTTTTACAGAAGCTGTGCTGACTCTTTTGCCACAGTCCATGTTCATCCAAAGTCTTGGTGATCTTATTTGCTATTATAATCACTACCATCTTAACAATGGAAGCCAGAATCACCAGAGTCCTACAGCTCTCAGGATCTCCTCTAATGCCATTTTTATATGTAGGGTTTACATTGTTCATCCCCCTGTTCATTGGCACTATGACTGTAAAAATAGGCTTCGTGTCTTGGTCAGCATCTCTCCAATTTTAATTTCAATAAATAAAATATATACCGGTGGGGAGTCGATTAAGTGTTTTGGTACCTGGCTAGACATCCAGCTTTGCATATACAGTGTGGTTCTTCAGTAACACACACAGTACACACCCTGTGTGCCTTAGAGTCTCTGTGTAAAGCTGATATTGCCTTTGGCAACTACAGAATGTCTCTCACTCTCAGCTTCCAGGAGAATGGAAGATGTTAATACACTCATGCTGTTCTTCACCTTGTACTTGCTGTTTCACTCAGTATGTCAGTACTTGAAAAGTGCCAGGCATATGTTGGTTGCTGTGTGTCACTCTTGCTGTCTTGGAGTCTTGAGACACATACATTAGATATGTGACATATGCTAAGAATGAACTGTTAATGTTTGAAAAGGATTTCCATTGCTTAACATCAACTTTGCGAGTGTTAGCCCTCCAGCTTCTCATACCTAATTCTGTTTGTGTCCCCTGACTAGTTAACTCTGTGCTCTTATGAGCCTTCACAGAACATGGAATTTGCAACATAACTATGCAGTGAATTTAATCAGTTGCTTATCAACCATTTCTTCAAGCTCTGCTTTCTGAGGTTGAATTCGCAAATATAAAATGTTTCCATCCCTTATCCTATTGGACATTCTTTCATCTTCCATGCCTTTATTTTCCTCTTACAATTTATTTTTAAATCATCTTTAATTCTATTATTTCCCCTCTTTTCTGTCTCTAAATGTTTTAATACATTTATTGACTCTTTACTGCACAATCCTTCCCTTCCCTTCCCTTCCCTTCCCTTCCCTTCCCTT
>VZTU01024784.1:3640-16030 GCA_013400835.1 Zapornia atra | reverse complement strand
CGCCCCAACGTGGGGCTGAAAGAGGGTACGGGCACTAAGGCACCTAACAAAGGAGCACGCTGCCGATGCGGGGCGAAGGCACCGCGGCCCTGCTTGCACCGGGGCCATCTGTCACATCCCCGGGGCAGCGGCGAGCCTGGGAGCCAGGGATGCAGCAGCCCCAGGGATTCCTGGGAGTGGAGAGCACGGAGAGGCCCATGGCTTCCAGAGGCTCCAGCAATCCCTCACTGCCCAGCCAGCGCAAGCACCCCCGTATCCCTGCCCTTTAGGAGGCTTGGGGTGGGTTAGCTCTTACTCCCTCCACGCCTGTTGAGTATCTGGGACATGGACCCACTCCTCAGCCACCTAGAAGAGAGGGACACCCATGCTTTACCTGGCAGCCCAGGTGATGGGGATGCGGTGGGTGGCATAGACGGTGAAGGAGAGCGGGCAGGAGAGCAGGCGAGCCTCCTGCACCACACCGTGCTCCCGGCTCCCGTGCACGGCTGTCTGGAAGTCAGCATTGAAGGTGCTGCAGTAGAGCTCAACCAGGTTGAGGATGGCAGCTGTGAGGCTCTCCACGATCCTCTCTGAAGGGAAAGTGGGAGAGGGGTGAGACCAGGGGGGGCTGCCAGCCCCGCTGCCCCTATGGTGTCCCTCTGGGGTGGGGTTGGGATGCTGCAGGGGCCCCAGGGATGGACCCTGGGCAGGTCTCCTTGGGATGAAGCGAGTGAGAGGGAGAACTTCAGGCTGAGTTCACAGGGAGGAACAACAGCCATCGCCTCCAGGAACCCTCTTCTCTTAACCAGAACGGGTTCAAACACATTTTTGGCCTTAATAATCGAGGGG
Organism: Zapornia atra; assembly: GCA_013400835.1. NCBI lineage: Eukaryota > Metazoa > Chordata > Aves > Gruiformes > Rallidae > Zapornia > Zapornia atra. The sequence continues at coordinate 15,202 of VZTU01024784.1, read as the reverse complement.
GAGGGGTTGGGGGGGATTAAAAGCACCGAGAACTCGAGCCCAGAAGGGGAGGAGGAGAACAGAAATACCTCGATTTTCCCTCTTGGCCAGAACATTTGGATCCTGTTGAGGAAAAATAAAAAAGAAACCACAAGAGCAGTATCAGCAGCAGCCCCGTGCTGTCAGCAGGGAGCAGCGAGCCAGGACAGCCACTTTACGTAACCAGCCCAGGCTCCTCGGCTGCCAGAGCAGCCCCAGGCAGCTGCCTGCTCCCAGCTATTGAGGAATTTTCCACGTGGTACAGCAGGAGGAAGGAGGGAAGAGAGTCAGATATGAAAACGTGCTTCCCCTCTGCACCTCCTGGCCAAGCCTCCCGGTCCTACATCCCCCCACTTTCCTCCTCCTCCTCCAAGGACTGGCCCCCCCCTGCCCTCCCCCGTGCTCACCCACTTACCTTCTGGATCTTGGGCTGCATGCGGGAGGGGCAGGGGGGCATCTGGTTGAGGGCTGCAGTGATCTCCTGCGACTCCACGGCAGCCAGGGCGTTGCAGATGGCCATGACCGACTGGATCACCCGCTCCGCCTTCAGTGGGAAGTCTCCCTGCAGAGCAGAGGGGGGCTGACATGGGACCCCCTGGACAGCTGAGGCGGGGAGAGGCTGCTCCCTGCAGCCCACGCACCAATGCACAGGAAGATGCACCAGCCCGTGCCACCGTTCCCCCTCCTTTCACACCTTTCCCCTTCTCTGATGCATCCTTAGAGCCCCGTAACGCAGAGGGGAAAGAGCTCACAGCAAATGGGGTGAGATGGCCCCAAAAATGCCCCTCTCTGTCCCTGTGCTCACCTCAGCTGCCAGGAAAGCATCCACCTCATTGTGGAAGGTATCGAAGAGGAGACTCAGGGCCTGCCTAGGGGACAAGGAGCAGAGCTCAGCCCTGGCCAGGTGGGCAGCAGATGGTGGGAGGGGGAACCAGTCCCACCGTGACCCCCCCTTACCTGCTGATGGTCTGCTTGATGGGTCTCTCCTGCAGATGGATGTAGTGGTTAAGGGTGGAGGGGCTCTGGTCATCATTTGCCTGGGGAAGGAGAGATGCCGTGTCATGGCTTGGCTGCATCTGGGTGCTCCCGCAGCGAGGGAGGTGCCACGCAGGCATCCAGCCCCATGTCACCTCCCCTGGCACCCAGGTACCCACCGTCTTGGCCAGGTCGCTGCGCACCCCCTTCCTCTTCATCAGCTGCAGGCGGATGTCGATGTCAAACTTCCTGCAGTGCTGGATGTACTCGTGGCTGCCCAGCGCGTGCTTGCTGAGGGGACAGGGACTGTGCACTGAGCCTGACACCCCTCTCCACCCCACACCACCCCCCTCCATCCCATGCCACCCCCAAAATTCAACCCAGCACTCCCCAGCCCAGCAACCTGCAGCCAGGCAGAGTGAGCTGGGGCCACGCTGCCTGTAAACAGAAGTTCCTGGCCCCGTGCTGCTCGCACTAGGAAACCTGAAGAATAAGCTATTGTTTTGCCTCCTTCCCCTGCACCCTCCAGAAAGCCATTCCTGGCCCAGCCCGCACCACGGAGCAGGGAGTGGGTGAGGAGGAGCCTGTCGAGCCTGGACCTGCCCGGCTGTGTGTGGGAGCAGAGCCTGGACCTGAGGAGCTGGAGGATGCTCCGGCTGAGAGCGGGACCAGGGTGAGCCACAGTCTGGCCCTACGACCACGGGCAGCCCCCTGAGCATCCCCACAGAGCACCCATCCGAACCCGGGGAGAAGGAGCTGATTCAGCCCCGGGCACCGTGCCGAGGGGTGTGGTGGGAGGCTCCAGGCAGGGTGGAGCTGCAATGGCAGGACTTGTCAGCGGGGTGGGGAGAGGCACCCCCAGGGACTCAAGGGGCTGGGGGGGACAGGGACACAGTGTCCACTCAGCGCGTGGCCACTGGTGCCACGTCCTGCCCCATGGCCAGGATTGGGGGGGTGGGGGGGTGAGGCGTGTGGGGAAGGTGCTGCAGGAAGCCTTGCCTGCACCCAGCTGCACAGGCTGCAATGCACCCAGAGCAGTGCCAGCATCCTGTGCCCCCCTGCCTGTGGCCCTGTGCCCCCTGCCTGGCCCTGTGCCCTCCTGCCTGCTCCTGCCTGGCCCTGTGCCCTGTGAAAGCCAACGGGCAGCAAGAGCCAGCAGCTCAGGCTGGTTTGTGGAGCTCACAGGCCCGACAGGCTGAGCACGGAGAGTTTTGGCACTACCAGCATCTCCTCTGACAGGGGAAGCCGTGGAAAGAAAAGATGGGTGACAAAAGGGCTTCATGTCCCAGGGCTTTCTCCAGGGTCTTTTGAGGGCCCCAGAGATACAGCAGCACCAGTGGCTCCCAGGGAAATGCTCGCTCGGACGGGCTGCCCGCTCCATGCCCAGGGTGCCAGTCCTTGCCCACAAAGCAGGAGGTTCATCCCTTTGGGAAAGGTCCTCCAGGCTGGCCGGGTCTGTCCTATGGCTGGGTGGTCCCAGCAGCCCTGAGCTCCCCCTGGCAGAGGTTCACTGTACGTCTCAGATGTATGGCCATGCTGCTGTTCCCATGGCTAGCTAACAGCCTGCACCCCTGCACACACATGCACATGGCTGCTCAGCAGCACAAGGGCTCAGCACCAGTGGGAATAAGCCCTTCAAGGCAACTGTGCCAGGGAGCCAGGGGCAGGGACTGGGCTCTGCTCGTCCTCGGCACGGGTGCCACGCAGGCTCTCCTGGGCCAAGCGATTCCCAGCCGCCCCTTTAGGGCCTAAACCAGCAGCTCCTGGAGGCCGTGGCAAAGCTCCCACAGATTTCCCATGGCAGGGCCAGGCCCAGGCCCAGGGCAGCACTCCAGCAGCGGGAGCTGGCTTGCTGCACCGAGCCGCTGGGAAGGACGGCATGTGCCTCTGCATGCATAGCTGCTGCATCTTCCTCTGAGGGGAGCTCCCCAGAGCCCTCAGACCCCAAATCCCCTCTGGGAAAGGCAGCGAGGCAAGGAGGGCAGGTCTTAGACCCCACCACCCACCCCCAGTTCCGCCAGTGCAGCCCTGCTACTCCCTCCCTTCATTCCCCCCTCCAACATCCTTTTTCCACCTTCTCCTGCAATTGAAATGGGCTGGGAGTAGCCAGGCTCTGCCCCCACCCCCCCTTCCTTAGTGACACTGCTGTTATTAATACCCTTCCAAGGAGCTTTTTTTGGCAGCTTCCTGGTTTTCAGACCTCACTCCAGGCCCATGGGGGTCAGTGTGACAGACAGACACCCTGCTGCCGGGAAAGATGCTCCCGACACGCTGCTTTTGGAAAGAGCATCACCCCTGGCTCAGGAGACTGGACAAGGTGCAGAGAGGATCCTGGGGTGAGCACGGTCAAGCACATGAGCCCTGGGATGCCTGGGTTGGGTTGTTCCCCCCCTTTTCCCAACACTCACTTCTGCAGGAACTCCTCCAAGCCACAGATCTTGAGCACAAAGTCCTCGACGTCCACGGTCCGCAGCTCATCGTGCGTGTAGCACAGCGCCTGGTAGATGAGCAGGTCCACGGTGGAGGAGCCTGAAGGGAGAAGGAGCAGCCCCATGAGCCCCCCAGGAATGGTGGGGACACCCACACCCTGAAACTTCACCTGGGGGGTCACTGGGGTGTCCCCTGATTTGCTGCAAGGGGGGAACAAGCGATTGGGTGCGCACGGTGTGGGGCACTTACAGTCGCAGGTGAAGGTGAGGGGCTCCCGCAAGCTGTCACACACCACTGTCACCTTCAGGCTGACGCCGTGGCCCAGTTGCTCAGGACTGAGGTTGACAGCGCTCCACACCAGGCCAGTGAGGGAATAGTCCTTGGTGCTGTAGCCAGACCGCAGTCTGCAGAGGCAGGGACAGGTCAGAGATGTCCTGCTGCGGGTTTTGCCCCAACCCTCCACCCCTGCCCCGCCGAAATGCCTGTTTTGGGGCATCATTCAGGGGGATGATCCGGCCTTGGGGTGCACTGAGAGCCCCGGGAGGAGCTCAGGCACATGGACTACTCACATATCCAGCATATGGCAGAAAGCAGCCACCTCCTCATCCCGCTCCTCGGAGACTTCGAAGAGCTCGTAGCCGTTGGTGAAGGAGTGCGGCTGGGGGGCAACCTATGGGGTGCAGCACGAGCCCATCACCTGGCTGAAGGACTCCCCGGGGGTCCTCCAGCCTGCTGCCCGCCTGGGATGGGGTTTGCTGGATCCCTGGGTAGAGCACCGGGCACCGAGAGCCTTTGCCCACCCTGGTGCTGCTCTGTAGCAGCACGGACCCCACAGCCAGGAGACCAGAGGTCTCCTTGCTCCCAGCCCCCCACCCACAAACTCAGCCATTTCTCACATCCCCATTGGGGACACTCCCCAGGGAGACAAGGGATGGGCAGAGACGGACCCAGGGACACAGTAGGATGGACAGGGACGGTCCCCAGGCCACCGTGGTGCTTCAGCAAAGCCCGGCTCATGCTGCTCTCCCACCACGGCACTGGGGCAGGCGGCACCACTGTGCCAGGCTCCCCCCCCCGCCCCCCGTGCATGGGGGTCCCCGGGCCTCCATCGCTCTTCTCCAGCAAACAATGGCCCCACTGTCAGAGCAATTAACCCAGCCAACAGCTAACGGGAGGCAGAGAAAGGCAGAGAACACAGCAGCCGCTAAAGACAATTTTAATGCTCTTTTTTAATTAGCGTCTGGCNCTGGGGAGGGGGAACCCCGGTTATGGATCTCCTCCTCTTGATGAAGGGAGGGATGAGCTGCACCACAACCAGGGGTCTGCCCCTGTAACGGGTACCCTGGTGAGGACAGGGGAACGGGCAGCCCCAGGAGAGAGACAGGCAGCAGCACCCCCCCAACACCTCCACACACGGAGGGGAGATATCCTGCCTGCTGCTTGGCGGAGGGAAGGAGGGAGCTGGGATTGGAAAGGACATCGTGAGCCAAACAGGAAAGCCACTGCTCCACTCTTTCCGGAGGTTCCTGGAACATTTCATGAGCTGGCGGGACACGAGCCTGCTGCAAACCACCTGCAGTGTGGCCCCCCCGGGGATGGGGACAGGGATGGGAGGTGTTTGCACCCCCAGCATGGCAGCTCCAGGCTGCCTGAGTGCCAAGCCAGCCGGGCTGCGGGCTCTGGGCAGCGCCTGGACATCAGGGTGTGTGGAAAGGTGCCGGAGCATCCCGCCTGCTCGGCAGCAGTGTGGCAATGACTGGGTGGGACTCGCCCTTCTGCTTGGCTTCCTGGGCTCCGTTCGCCCACCCCAGAGGGTTACAGCCCCAGCTGCATGACCCTGCACCTCTTGGGGAGCTGTGCAATCTGGAGAGGTCTTATTAACCCCTGGGGACGGTGTCTCAGCGTGGGGACACCCCTGACTGCGACGCACAAACATGGCTCGAGGAGCCACGGCGATGGGGTGAATAAAACCAACCTGGAGCAAAGGAAACGCAGCAAAGCTGCTGGCTTTCCAGCTTTCCCAGCACCTCAGCTCCATCCCAGTCCCACTCCCAAGGCAGGGAGAGAAAAGCATCTTACCGGATCCACGGAGATCCTGCGGTTCTTGTTGGGTGCCAGGTTCTTCCTGTTCCCAAAGCGGGAGACGTATGTCCGCGGGGGGATCTGAGGGGGCATGGTCTTGCTGCGTGCCACCGGCTTGCCACTGGACTCCTTCTCAAAGATGCTCCTGCCTTCCTTCCAGCCCCGGGCAGCTTCCCGCAGCACCTCTGACTCGTAGGTGGACTTCAGGTTGAGGCAGGTGATGGCGTCGTTGATGCCGCTGTAGTCGGTGATGCCGTAGGGATCCTCCTCGGAGATGCGGCGCCCCAGCAGCTTGCCGTGAGCCCGCTCGTGGGCTGCGGAGAACATGTTAATGTCCTTGGGCTGGGGTCCTTTGGAGGATGGGGGGGACTCCTTCCCCAAGTGCTGGCTCCCCTCAGGGGAGCTCCAGAGAGGGTGCCGGGGAGGCAGCGGGGGTGGTGAGAGCTTTTTGGGGGAACCGCCCCCGCTGTCATGGGGTGAGGTGCCGTTGAGCGGCTCCCCGAGGAAGTCCCCCCCTGACCCATCAAAGATGTACAGGTAGTCCCCAGCCAGGGGTCCCTTTAACCAGGGTTGGGGGTCCGGCCGGGGAGGGCTGGGACCAGGGGGAGGTCCAGGCACAGGGGGACCCTCGGGTGCCACCGGGACATTGTAGCTGAGCGTGGGATCAGAGCCAGAGAGGCCACGTGCCGCTTTGATCCCGTCGCAGCCGTTCCTCTCCACGGGGTCATCCCAGGAGATGAGGGGCCGGTCTCCCTGCTGCTTAGCCCTGCTCTCCTCCTTGTCCTGCCGCAGCCGGGACAGCGCGTCGTACTCCATCTGCAGCGCCTCGGCCAGCGCCAGCTCCTTCCGGCTGATGCCCACCGACTCCAGGGACTTCCAGTGCTCCCCATTGCCGTGCTTGGCAGACATCTCTCCAAGGACCGGGACCTCTTCCTCCCGGGGCTCAGGGGTCAGGAGAAGGGCATGCTGCACCGCCAGCCACCCGGGCGGAGGGGAAGGGAAGGGCTAATGGCTGGGCATCACTGGCAGCGCCCTGGTACAGCCCTTCCTCTCTGCAGTGGAAAGAAAGGAAGTGTTTAGGGGCTTGGAAACACTATGGGTTAAATAAAGAGGTTGTTGCTGCCTGACCCCCCCCCCACACACCCTCCCTGAAGTCTGTGGGCCACCAGGCAGGCAGGGCTGGCTGGCCCCACAGCAGCTGTTGGGGCTATTGCTGGAGCCCACGTATTTCCCCGAGGATAAAATAAGCTGCGGAGTGGGGAGGGCAGCGGGGCCAGTGCCTGCAGCTGGGGCTGACTCAACCTGCAAGGCTGCTGCCTGCCCTGCTCCTCCTGCAAGGAGCCTGCCTGGCACCAGCTTCACTGGGTGACGATGCTCCAGCGGCTGAGGACACGGCTGGGAGCTGCTTCGCTCATCTCCAGGACCACCAGAGCTTCGAGGAGATGACAGATCCTCCAGCAAAACTAGGGGGTTTTGAAGCAGCAAAGGAGAAGATCCCTTCATCCCACCCGCATGGGATGAGGACACTCAGTCTGCAGCCTCCTGGGCAGCCAGGCACCAACCCATGTGGCAGGTCCTGAGGGTTCTGCCAGCAGCAGACTGTCCGAGGGCCACAGCAACCTGTCCCCAAGCTCTGTGTCAGCACAGGGAGTGGGAGCACCCACAGCTCACTGGCTCCCCAGTCCCGATGGACCTGGGCTTCTCCAGCAAGCAAGAGACAGGGCACGGTGCTGGGGACCCGGGCATCATGGTAACCACCGGCAGCCCCAGCCCCTCACACGGACCCAGGGGTCCCCTCTGAGCCCCTCCACAGCCTCCAAACCCAGGTACTTCGCAGCATTTGGCTGTGTGAGTGGAGAAGCCGAACAGCCGGGCTGGGAACTGCTCCCTGGCCCCTGACCAACACCCGGGGAGGGGGGGGGTGGGGACCGCAGGGGGGCCCTGCTCCATCCAGCCAGCACCACACTCCCTGGGGAAGGATGTTTCACCTCCTCTTCCCTTCCCAGCAAAACAAATAATTGAGTGGATGTTAAACAGAAGAGCAGAGCGAGCCCAGAGCCCCCAGGGACACCCAGCACTTCCAATCTCCAGAGCCGAGTGGGAGGTGAGTGTCCCCAGGCTGAGCCAGGGCTGGCTCAGGACCCTCAGCATGGGGAGGACATGGGACCCCCCGCTGCTACCCCCCTGGCTCTCCTCTTCCCTGCACCACATGCTCTGCATCAGGCAGGGGGCTGGGCAATGCCCTGATTTAGGGTTCCAGGTGTTTGGGAGCATTTCTGGGAGCATCGCTGAACCCCAGGACCCTCCCTCAGCACCAGTGGTGTGGGGAGCAGGAAAGTCCTTACCCATGAAGTCCAGGAGTGGGGAGAGAACCAGCAGACCCTGCTGCTGCCTGCTCTGACCCTCTGGAATGGAGGGACCCACAGGTCCAGGATGTGGACCTGTGCCCCCCACATCCCCACCCCATAGCGTGAGGCAACCATCTCCAGCCTGGACTGCACCAGTGACCACCCAGTAGAGCAGAACCATCATCACCAGGCTGGTCCCCACTGTTCCTTCCCAGCTGGGCTGTCGATTATGGCCCGCTGCAGCCCCCGGACACACATCACCCCCTCCCCACCCACGAACAAGCCCTCCTGACCCCGGGAGCAGATGGCTGCTAATGAGCCTGGCCCTGGCTTCACCTGCCACAAACACATTTCCTGCAAACAAGGAGGGTTTGACCCCTCCTCCCCAGCACCGATCCCCTCTCAGCACCCCCCACCCCAGCATCAGGCACCTCACTCAACCAGCATCGTTGTGCTTTCTAACTGGAAAAATAGTTTGGGAAGGGGGGGACAGGCTGGAAACGTTCCCTTCCCCAGCATTTTGGTCCCTGCTGACAACTAGAGGCTTTTCCCAGAAAAACAGAAATCCCAAAAGCTGGCAGCCCTGGGCTGCTGGAAGTTGAACAAAGCAAATCTGCTTTTAACCCAAAAGCAATAAAATCCAACTGATTTTTGTGGCTGAGGAAGCCACAAGCCCATTCCTCATCTCCAAGAGAAGCATCCGTGTCTTGCTGGTGTTTTGAGTGGAGAAATGCTCCTGCCTGGTGGAGCTGGGGCTCCTGTGTGTGCTGGTGGGATGCAGCTGGACCAGCACCAGCACAGCACCAGCACAGCACCAGCACAGCTGGCCCTGCCTCTGCCATGAACATCCAGGATCCAGGGATGGGAAGGCAAGTTCACTGTGGGCACTGCAACCCTAATATCAGCCATGCAGGAGGGGTCTGGGTACACTCCAGGGGATGTCACCTTGGCTGGGGACACTGTGAGCATCCCCAAGGAGGGGGTTTGGTCCCTTCTCTCCCAAGCTGGGACAGCAGCTGGACTGAGGTGATGCAAACCAACATGGAAAAGCCCCCAGCGCCCTCCAAGTCCTTGGCCAGGGGCAGGAGTGATGCTCAACCAGCACTTCTCACTCCTGCTCCTGGGATTTTGGTGAGCCTGTGTTGCCACCAAACATCTCTCTCTCCCCAGCAGCCTGGTATAAAACCTACCCAGGGCTGTGAGCTGCTCTCAGCACGGGAGCTCCTGAGGTGAGGGCTGAATTCCAGAGGAGCAGAGACAAGCAGATTTGGGGGGTTTTTTTCCTCCTTAAAACACTCCTACTCCAACTACCAGAGGGGTAATTGTCTGACTTTGAATTTCCTGGCATTTGCCACGGTCACGTCAGCCTGAGGAGCCCCATCCAGCCTGGGATCCCACCTTTTGGAGAAGAGCTTCCCTGCAGCACAGAGGCACACAGGAGGGAAAACAGCTCCTCTCTCCTGGAAACCCATCTCCCTAAATCCTAAATAAGGGTCTGACACAACTTTCTGGCCAGTTTGCACCAGCACAGCCTTGTAAGGGATGCTGCAGCCTTGCAAGGAGCCACATCCCTCATGGAACCCCACCAGCAGCTGCTGCTCTGAGCTGCATGGCCACAGTTCCCCCCACCACAGAGGGGTCAGGGCTTCATTAGCCCCTCCCAAAATCCCACCCCATCCTCCCCACCAGCCAGTCCTGCTCTGCTGTGGCTCTTGGGGCCAGCTTTGCTGCAAGGTGTTGGGGTGTAGGGTGCACAGGCTCCCTGGAGCTCTCACCCTGTCCCCACACCCAGCACCGGTGGGACACGGAGGGACAATCCCAGCCCTGGAGCATCACGTTGGGAGGAGGATGAGGCAGAACCAGGCCAGGCTTGGGGGGGACACACATACACCAGGGGGGAGCTCAGCACTGCCTGCAGCCACGCTGTGCCTGCTCCTGCTCCCAGCAGCTGAGCAGCACCTGCTCCATGCAGGGAGGGATGAGGGAAGCCGAGCAGAAAATTGTCCTTGGGGATCCCACAGCAGAGCAGCAGCCAGCCCTGCCTCCCCGTGCCAGAGCAGGGACCCCCTGTGCATCCCCAGCTCTCCCCATCCCTCCCTCCCTCCCTCCTCCCCTGCCCCCTCGGAGGCAGCTGCTTCGGGAGCAGATAGAAAGGTCTGAAGCATCTGGGAAGCCAGCAAACATCTGAGGGTGAGGAAGCACAGGGAGCTGCAGAGGGGCACCTCCCCGGGGTGTGGGAGCTGGGGATGGAGGTTATGCCTATCAGGGGAGACAATTCACACCCATTTATAATCCGGGGGGAGGGAGGAGCAGCCCTGAGAAGGATAAAGCACCAGCCTTCACCTCTGGGGCTGCGGGTCCATCCATCCACCCCGCTGCTCCCACCGAACAGGGAGAGCCTCAGCATTCCCAGAGGCTCCTGCCCAGCCAGGAGGATGGTGTGGGGCTTCTCCCTGCCTTGGAGACATGGAGCCTGCTCCTGGCTGTGCCCCCAGCCACATGCCATCCATCGCTCCTCCTGGGAGTGGCAGCATCTTGGAGGGGGGGTGACAAAAGTCCTCTGAATGCTCTGGAGCCTGGGGCTGCCCTCTCTGGCAGTGGGGATGCTCCTACATCTCTGCCTCTCATCCAGCCCCCAGGCTCATGACATGGGAGAGGAACAGACTCCTAGAGCCCACTGCCAGCTCCAGCACCCCCCCAGAGCAGGTGGTACCCAGATCCATCTGCTTCAACAGAAACTCTTCAGTCAGTTCTCCTCTCTCCCCTCCAAACCAGGAAGGAAAACAGGGTCTTTGGGGACCTCCCTGGCAACGTCACAAGCAAGGAAAGCCCTTTGGGTGGGTCTCCAGGTGGTGTTTTCACACAGCAAAGGCAGGATTTTCATCTCAGTTTGACCCTGGGGCTCCAGGAAGGGGAGAGTTGTACTCAACGGGATGTGAAAAGCGAAACCAAACCCCAGAGGGTTTCATTCCTGGAGCCACCCTCAGCGCTGTGAAAACACCACACACACACCCCCACCCCAGCCCAACACCTGGCAGAACCAACTGACAGAAGCACTCACTGAATGGCATGATCCCCCCCCCAAAAACCATCCCAGCAGACATGTCTGGGTATCTGTATTCCCTGGGTTGCAAACAAGAAGCCCAACTCCAAAAGCCAAAGTGGAGGGTCAGTGCTCCTGCAGTTCCCAGAGGGATTTGGAGCTGTGAGCAGCATTTCTTGGTAAGGCAATAGGAAAAACCTGGAGCTCATCCCTGTCCCCCAGCATCCATCCCTGCTTCATTCCCTATGGAGCTTCCCTCACTGTGGGTAGGGCACGAAGGACACGGCTCCTTCCACACCTCCCATCACCCGGACAGACCTGCAGCACTTGCCACAGCAACATGGAAACCTCCAGGATCTGGCCAGTTTGTTACAGGCAGCAAAATAAAACCAGGCAGCTGCTGGCCTGCACACACCAAGCAGGGAAAATGCCTGGAAAAGAGCTGGAGCTGCTCACTTCCAACCTGTTGCCTGAGTTTCTTCCCCTTCAAACGATGCATCTCCTATTAATAGCCATGTCCAGCCTGGTTCCAGCTCTCTGGAGGAGGCAGGATGTGAAGCTGGCTGATGCCAAAGGCTCCTCCATCATTTTTCTACGTATTCCCAGCCTAGGGAGGAAATCCTGCCTTGGGAAGATGGGTCAGGTTTGGGATGTGAAAGCCCCCCC
>VZTU01024782.1:6206-61498 GCA_013400835.1 Zapornia atra | reverse complement strand
TGGGGGTTATTAATAAGCATGTGCAAGACAAGAAGGTTATCAGAAGTTGCCAACATGGATTCACCAGGGGGAAATCATGCCTGACCAATCTGGTAGCCTTCTATAATGGCATGACCAGCTGGGTGGAAGAAGGGAGAACAGTGGGTGTGGTGTATCTTGACTTCAGCAAGGCTTTTTTCACCATCTCTCATAACATCCTCATAATCAAGCTTAGGAAGTGTGAGTTGGATGAGTGGACAGTAAGGTGGGTTGAGAACTAATTGAATGACAGGTGGAAGCCTGTATCTAGTGGTGTAACCCAAGGGTCAGTGCTTGGTCTGGTCTTAATCAATATATTCATCAATGTGCTGGATGCAGGGACAGAGTGTACTTTCAGCTTATAATGCAAAACTGTGAGGAGTGGCCAACACACCGGAAAGCTATGCTGTCATTCAGTGAGATTTTGACAGACTAGAGATTTGGGTGGAGAGGAATCAAATTAAATTCAAGGGCAAGTGTAGAGTCCTGAACCTAGGGAAGAATAATCCCATGCACCTGTGCAGATTAGGGGTTGACCTGCTGGGTCAACTTTTACAGCGTCATCCTCTTACTGTGTAAAAGGACTCGAGAGTCCTGGTGAGCAGCAAGTTCTCTGTGGGCCAGCAGTGTGTCCTTGCAGACAAGAAGGCCAATGGTGTCCTAGGGTGCATTAAGAAGAACATGGCCAACAGGTCAGGGGAGGATGTCCTCCCCCTCTGCTCTGCCCTGGCGAGGCCACAGCTGGAGTCCTGTGTCCAGTTCTGTGCTCAAGACAGGCAGGGAACCATTAGAGACAGTCTAGTGGAGGGCTACAAAGATAATGAATGGACTAGAACTTTTCTTGTGCGAGGAAAGGCTGAGAAAGCTTGGTCTTTTTAGTGTGAAGAAGACTCAGAGGAGATCCGATCAGTGCTTATAAATATCTAATGGGTGGACATCTCAAAGAAGGGGTTAGACTCTTCTCAGTGGTGCCCAGTGATGGGACAAGAGGCAATGGGCACACACAGGAAGTTCCATCTCAGCATGGGGAAAAAACTTCTTTACTCTGAGGGTGATGGAGCACTGGGACAGGCTGTGTATACTGTGTACTTAAGGCTCTCAAGTTATGAATCACATTTAAGAGAAGATGTAAAAATGCTGAATATTATTATTCCAATGTAATTTACTCTAATTATTAAGGAACGGGGGGAAAAAACCTCTCTCCTTCTAAAGAGATTTCCTTCAGAAAAGATGTGATTGTTCTTCATATCAAGTTTTTAATTTGGAAAATCAGGAAGAGATTTTAGAAGCTTTCATTTTGTTTCAGTTCTCTACTACGTATAGAAAAGAATCAGAATGCTTTTCAAGCAGTTTGTCTGACTCATAAACCTAAGCACTCTGAATGACATTGCTGATGTTGAACTCTCATTGCTAGTGCCTTCCACAGCTCAACTGCAACTTAAGGCAAATTTGGAAATTACATGGTCTGTGCAGCCGAATCTTTCTTTTCCTTTGGTTGATCAGCTCCGTGACTGGCTTACTGAGTTGCAACTAATAAATAGTAAAAATATCTGAGGGTAAAATTCTGCCAACTCTAAGTGAAAAAAAAAGGAATCATGAGAAGAGAAATATACTTTAGAATCTGTCTTCACAACAGTGCTGTAAGGTAACCTGAAATTTTCCGTTACACAGATAAAACCCAAAGGTGCATAAGTTCTCTCTTCTGTCAACATCTGAGCTAATCATCTAGGGCTTCACTGAGATGCCAAACTGCAGGCATGTAGTATCATTTGACATGTCCTAGTGTATCCCTTTTGTTTCTAGATGTCAGTACAGAAAAGGAAAACACTCCTGTAGTTTGTGTGCCACATGTCAGTCCTACATGGATGCCTTGGATCCTCCAGTATACCTACCATGTCACTAGACACACCTATAGGCAACTGAATGGAACATTTAATCTCCCCTTATAGCATAAAGAAAGTAGTAAAAAACTCCAGGGTACATTTTATGACCTTGTCCAGAAATCTAAACTGCTCTGATGAATTAAAAATGTACCAGTTTCTCTCTCATAATTGTTATTTCCCACATTCAAACTTCTCATGTTCCCATATGCACAAAGTTTTTCCATCCACCCCTCCACATGTCCTGATTGTTGTTACAGCGGCATTTTGACTCCATTTGGGTATCAGGCCTGGGCATATATCACACCTTCTCTTTAACAATCTTGAGGCACCCACACCAGAAAGCAAGCTGCTGACCATAGTGAGAGCACATACATTTGCCCATAATTGTGCACATCTGTGGTAGCTGCAGGAATTAAACCCTTTTTTTCCCTTTCAATTCTGTGCCTTTGTCATATTTTGACATAAATAATATTTGTTTTTAATTTTGATCTTACCAAGGTCAAAAATCTTTCCCTCCTTCATCACCAGCGGTTTCTGAAGTAACTCAATGATCTTTCGGAATGAAATACATGAAAGAATTTTATTAATTATTTTCTTAATAGAGAATGTTTCTATGGTAGAATATCACTTAAAATATTCCTAACTTAGAGTACAAAGTGAAAAATAAAGTTACTAATGGAGAACATGCTCTTTATTATCAAGAAAATGAAGTATCATTTTAAGTAGATTAATTTTAATCTTTAAATCCTGTGAACTACAAGACAGCTAATTTAGAATTTGATGTGGATGAAATTATGAGTGGTTTTGAAAGAACCAACCAATAATTTTAATGTTCACTGGTGAAACTAAAAATGACACAGTAATTCAGATTAATATCGAAACCAAATATTATTTTGATCCATGATGGAGTTAAGTTTATAGACTTTTTTAAAAAGGCAATGAATGAATGTTTAAAAATACCCATTTAATTTAAAAGTACTGTTTTGAAAATATCAGAATGAATTATTTAAACATTTACTACTTTTTTTTTCAATATAAATGATTCAGGAACGTGAGAATTAAAAAACAAATAGTATTATTAAATCAGCATTAAATTAATGTCCTTAAATCCCAAAGACTGACACACAAACCTTTTGATGGAATGGATCACTGAGTTTAACTTTGATGACCTGTAGCTCTCGGAAAAAAACAACAGACTGTGCTTTCAGGTTTTTGAGCTTATCACTCATTTTTATAGTTGCTCACTTTCTAGAAGATCTTAATTTTAGTAGTTCTGACCATGGGCAGGTCTGTATAAGTGAAAAGGCTGAACACTTCTGCAACGCAGTTTTGTATGGATCCCTTACATTCCAGAAGTGTGCATATCCCAGTCAGATATGGGTTTTACAGTTTGCTACATGATGTTTTCTTTACAGCAGAGTTGTCTCTTCTATGTATATAAAAGCTCCTCAGGCACATTAAAAGTGTTTTCCTTTGGGGCTAACTGGCTTTAAGAGGTGTGTAAGCTGTCATATAACTACATAAATTTATGCACTGGGGATGAAAAATAACTCCTGTTACTGCATGTCTCCTCTTTCATGCTCTGGACAAGAGTGTGGTTGTATGATTTACTATTTAAGAATCATGGTATTGCTTAATGTACAGCTATGCCTAGACCTGGGGGATATTTCCTATGGAAATTCTTCAGGAACATGCATTAGCTGCAGCTTCAGGACAGGCACTGCAAAAACAAAGTCAGCCCTTAGCAATGCAGTTGATCAGTTCTGCACAGATATTCAGATATGATTCACTGTAATTAATTCTTTATCAGAGATCTACTCTAAGGTGTCAGCATCATGAAGTTCTTTTGAGAGTTTTTGGGAGTTTGCGCCTTGCATCTAGTCTAAGAATGTTGTGGAAGATGGTTACTTGGAAAGAAAATTAATAGAAAAATCTATATTAAAATTGAACTCCATTCTCTTCAACAGGAGAACACCAAATCAGGTTGGTCTTAAAGTGAAAGCTAATTCAGCTGAAAATATTATATGATAAATATGAAAATATGATATGATAAATGCAAAGCAGAATGTCTATGGCTGGTAGTACAGACAGCTACAATGACTGAATACAGAATGGTTATTCCCTTACACAGTTTCATGTTTTTATAAGTATTGCACACTAGGATGATTAGATTGAGGAAATCTTTGGTTAAGTCAGCTTCAATGTCCACCAAAAGTTATTCCAAGGTATGCATATTGAATAGGATGCATGAATTTTTTTTTTGGGGAAAAAAACCAGAGCAAACAAAAACCAAAGCAAACCCCACCACAATTAGCATATGCACTATTAATTGCTGCTTTTGAAAAATGCACAAAAATGTGCCTTTATGCCAAGCTCAGAGGACATTGCGATCTTTGCAAGCCACCACCCAACCACCCAAGGAAAGAATTGGCAGTAAAAATAAGAACTTTGTAGGTACCTTTGGAAGGACTGTGATATTTCTAGAGTGTAATTTTTTACAGAAGTTGTTGTGATTGTCATTATATCTTTTGAGTTTGCTACCGTGCATAGTAAATACTATAATCAGTAGTTACCTGTGATAATAATAGTAATTACTATGCAGCTTTGATATTGCAGAGATGGCC
The DNA here is from genome assembly GCA_013400835.1 of Zapornia atra. NCBI lineage: Eukaryota > Metazoa > Chordata > Aves > Gruiformes > Rallidae > Zapornia > Zapornia atra. The sequence continues at coordinate 56,973 of VZTU01024782.1, read as the reverse complement.
AAGAATATTTGACAACATCAAGGCTGTCCTACTCTTTTCACTGTAAACACAGCAGAGTGTTCCTGTCCAAACACTGCAGAAAGAGGCAACTTTTGTCCAGATGTGTTCCCATGGGATTCGATAATTTAGCTCAGATCTCAAACAAATATGTTGTACAAAAAATTAGAGGAGGCTAAAGCCTTCACAGACAGGAGTTGCAGTGATATATCAGTCCAAAAGCTAGAGATGAAGTTGATAAATTTAATCATTTAGTTAGCATTAAAACGTATTCTAGCTCAATGTACATAAATCTGCGGGAATACATATGTATGTATATACCTACACGTACTGCCCACATCCAAGAAAAAGTGCATGCATATATATAAACACAGATAAAACTTCTTGCATTACAGATATTTCAAATTTTCCATATAAGAATATTAAGCCTGAATGGAAAATGGCAGAATAAATTCTTGTTTCTGAGTGTGTCACAGTAACTCTATCTTTTCACTGTAGGAATCCCCTTTCAAATTGCTTTGACACAGATAGGATTACTGCAAAATTGGTTAAGAAAGAAAACTAGTCTTTTATTCCTATCCCAAGTGTTACTGTAGAGATATATGAAATGGCAGAGATAATTCTGTAGGTAAACATGAGTTTGCTGGCTACACTGTGGCTTCAAAAGATCAGCATCCTGACAGAAGGCCCAGTAAAGCATCGATGCTAATCTTTATTTCTATAGACAGCTGCTAAGTACAAACACACTCTATCAGCTATGCAGCTCTAATCTAAAGCTGTTTACTGCCACACAAAAATAAGAAGTGGACTAGAAAGAGTTTGAAAGAAAACCTAAACTTCACAGGACATGTCAATGATTGGTGGCATTTTGTAGGTCAGTTGTTATTTGTGTGAATAGCTAGCACATGATATTTTGGGAAAAAAAAAGGAAGATGCTTTAAAAATGCCTAAGGATAGTTGAAATAGGAGTACGGAGGTGTTGCAGGGTCATACATGGTAAAAGAGATGGCATAAACAGATCGTATTTTGTTTAGCAAACAGAATGTCAAGACTCTAAGTAGAGCAGTAGGAAGAGTCTAGTGTAATTCTGCCTTTAAAGACTAAACAATGATACTTCAGGGGATGGCTCAGATAGAAGTATTCCAGAATTACTTCTGTGAGACTGTGCTACAAATTAAAATAGGTTTTAAATTAAGTTTAATTGAAAGGTTTTAAAATTTGGTCAATTTGGTCGTTTTAATTCTTTAAGTCATTGTTTTGAGTCGTTGTCATTTGACCATGCTCGGCAGCTTTGTATTCCCATGGCGTAATCTATGGTGTTGTACTACGTATGTTACAGGAAGGAATCCTTATGATTTTGTTACCACACTTGTCTCATAGTGGCGTTTAATTTGGTATCTGATCTAAATATAAATATAAAATAACCGTGGCTGAATAGAAATGCAGCATTAATCAATCTTTCATAACTTTAATAAAGACATGTCAGGTTATCTTAAATACTTTTGAAAAATTTTGAAGCCCTTAAAAGTAATAAAAAAATATATTTCCTTTCCTTCTCCTGTTGCATAGTTGTCCAGTTATGCAGACTGGACATTTTTCCATTCAGATATGATATCTGGATAAGCTAGAGAACCGGGCAGTCACCAACCCCATGAAATTTAACAAGAGTGAGTGCTGGATTCTCCACCTGGGACAGAGGAACCCTGGTTATACACACAAATTGGGGGATGAGAGGCTAGAGAGCAGCCCTGGAGAAAGAAATCCAGGTGTTTGGGTTAATGTCAAGTTTAATAGGAGTCAAAAGTGTGCCCTGGAAGCCAAAAGGACCAACCGTGCCCTGGGGTGCATCAAGCACAGCGTAGGTAGCTGTAGGGAGGTGACTGTCCCTCTCTGCACTGCACGTGTGGCCCCACCTTGAGCACTGTGTGCAGTTTTGGGCACCTCAATACATGAAAGACACCAAACTATTAGAGTGTGTCCAGAGGAGGATGACCAAATGGTGAAAGGCTTTGAGGGCAAGGCAGGAGGGGCAGCTGAGGTCACTTGGTTTGCTCAGGTTGGATGCCAGGAGAAGGTTCTTCACTGAGAGTGTGGTCAGTCATTGGAACAGGCTTCCCAGGGAAGTGGAAGTGGTCAAGGCACCAAGCCTATCAGAGTTCAGTGAGTGTCTGGATGATGCTTTTAGTCATGTGTCTTTGTTTTCAGTAGTCCTGCTAGGAGCAGGGAGTTGGACTTGATGATCCTTATAGATCTCTTCCAACTTGAGATATTTTATAATTCTATGATTCTAAATCAGATGCTACATTCTTCTTGGGGGGTTTCACTGCTACTCTGCTGAGGTTTGTTCTTGCTTATGCACCCAGCTTAGCTCTGTTTATCATCTTCTGGAGAGGAAAACAAAGTTTCTTTCAACTTCAGTGGTAAAACGCCTTTGGGGCACTGAGACAGATTCAGCTTCAGAACTGATTGGGCTGTTTCGTTACTTAGCTCCCTAAATATACACTAGATAAACGCGTGCATGCATGCTAAGTTCCCCATAGAACATGATCTTGGTCTCAGAGATCATGTTTCACATTTTCTTCCTTACTATTTATGCTCTGCTGTGAAAGTAAATGAATGCTAAATTGAATCAGCAATTCAGGCTTGCTACATTTCATTGATCTATGTCAGATCAGAGCTTGATGCTGAGCTAATGTGGCCCCAGGCATCAACCTTTACCACTAATATGGTTTTTAAATTCTCTACTCAAGTCTATTTATTATGGAAGTAATCTGTTTTAGGAAAGCACCTAAGTCTCTGCTAATGATCCATTCAGATGTATGCAGTGTCCTCATTTAAAATGCCCAGGTCAACCCAGCATTCTCTGATTATTTTAATGGTGCGCATTGTTCTATCTTAACTGGTTTACTTTCAGTCTCACCCTGTTTCAGATATTTTTTGTCCAACTCTAACTGATGATAGACTGGGATGATTTATTTCCTTATGCAACACATTGTATTCTCTAGTTATCTTTTGCCACAGTAACACTTTATTATCTTCCTCTCCCAGAGACTCACTCTCTCAGACACAAGTGAAATTTAGGGGAGTTTTTCTGAAATTTGTTATGATCTGGCCAGTCAAAATTATATCTGGGATTCTAGATCTCAGATGACACCCCTTTCCTACTGAAAAAGAATTAGCTCTGGTCCTTGGTGTACCTCCAATGATTGTCATCCATAAATAAATACTAAGGGGGAAGAGAGTGAACTCAGCCTTCTGATATCATCAGAAAGAATTCAAATCCGTTTACATTTCTCATCCAGCTTGTCACCTAGAAAAGTGCCTTTTTTCACTCCTACTTTGCTTATTTGATCTGCTGCATCCCTTTTGACTTCTCCTTACCTTGCTCACATATGCTTATTCCTCCTGGGCACAAAGCAGGGGAATGGATGGTTTTAGCTATTTATTAAAGTGAAAAAAACCCTATACATTCAGCTGGAATAGTAACATGTTGCTTCTTTATCTTAAGGGGCTAACAAAGTCCTTAAAAAAACCCCATTTGGTCTTATTACTACTTGCCAGTGAATTACATTGGATTATCTTTTGTGCAGGGGTAGGTTTTTTTTAATTGATTTTTTCCCTAAAGTACAGGTAATTTTTAAACTCAGACCCCAGAACTTTGGAACCTAAAAGATTATTTACTTTAAAAATTACTATACAATATATCTCAATATTTTCTAATGGAACTCTCTGTTGAATCATACTGGCCATATTTGGGCTTAAACTGCTTCCTAGTACAACTTGAATTTAGAAAACTGAATTTTTCCATGAATTTACTGTCCACAGAAAATTTGTGGCCAATTCTACATGCAAACAATTCTACATACAAACAATAAATAACTATATGCTGTTACTCCTATTATTGCACATTTTGGCTAAAATTTCATACTTTCTTCTGTTTTCTGTAAATACCCATAGTGCTTGCAATATCCATTATACATAATCAGCTTTGAAATTTGAGAGCTTTGGGATTAATAGGGACATAAAAATTAAATCCATGTTAGATTTATGTATATATCTCATGGAAATATCATTCTTTTGACGTTTCTTATCAAAAGGTTATGAAATAAAGAAGTCGATAGTCTTGCCAACTTTCTGACGTTTTGAATAGTAGAAATACTTCCAGCCTGCTTGTTCTCTTGAGGGTTTTATTTCATGACAAAGTTTAGATTCAGCTCTAAGTTGTCCCTGAGCATGATACCTATCCACCATTTGGATGTACACATAGCTTTTGTCTATCTCAAGTATGGTTCTGGTAGGGCAGTTCATTGTTTCAGAGGAGTTAAAAAAGTACCTGAAAAGTCATGTGCATCGCAGCTGTGCATTTCTTCTGGTTGTCAAGGAAACCATCCTAGGATTCATGGCAACACACTTCATCCCAATTGGTAATGGAAACACCACAGGTATTAGCCAGTCAGTCACCTCCCACTGTGTGCTATTTTCAGAACAAGTCAATAGATCAGATTTTCCCCTTAAGGCAGCTCGGGAGCAATGTGAGGGTTTGTCATATACTTTTGTCTCCGTGGGGTTCAGCTCTCCAGGCTGCACACATGTGTAGTTTCTCCAGGCAGTGAGACATATAAGTGAGGCTAGTGGGAGTGCTTGCTGTTAAACACTGCTCTTGAGGTAAAGAAAAACCTTCAAAGCACTGTATTAAACATGTCTCTATCTTTCGTAAAGTCTGGAGTGAGAACTAAAAATGATCAGGGGAAAGATGGTTGCCTCTGTATCAGATGGTCATCGTTTCTCGTCATGTACAAACACTGTACATGTGTTTACATTTACAGTCTTAAAAAAAACAGTCATGATTTGCATAGTTGTAGTGGGTACCTATATTTAGTCATTAAAGGTCCTGAAGGTGTTTACTGGTCCAGTCCTGGGAAGGAGAGGATGCTATGGTTGCAGTTCATGGCTCTTCTGTGAGTGTTATGTGCAGGCATCCAGAGCCTGGGAGTGACGCTGTTCCCAGCTTGTTTCCAAACAGAATTGGCCCAGGGACCAAAGAGTAAACTTCTTTATTTTCATGGAGAAGAAAGTAAAGCTAGATGTGTGATTGGGGAAGTTCATAAGAAATTGGACATGTTAAACGTCTTTTCCAACCTAAATGATTCTGTGATTCTATCCCATGATAGAACAAGTTGGACAAAGGTTACTTGAATGGTTAGAACAGAAAATAGGACAAGATGGGGGGAAAGACTAAGAGGAAGAGGAGGAGAAGGCAAACTGTGCTGTGCGGCTGAAACAGGTAGGTAAAATGGAGTTTGGAGTACCATGTTATGGAGATGAAAGAGAGATAAAAGATGTAACCTTGGCAAGAAATTGTTGTGGAAGGATGAGAAATCAAGGCCAGAGAATTTATGGAAAAGAATGGCTGGACCAGGACTACAGTAAAGGCAAGGGGTTCGAGGGAGAGGGAATTGGAATAAAAATTGGAATTGGAATTGGAAACACATTTGGGATGGGAATACTGGAGTTGAGAGTCCAGAGGTGTGAAATCTGGACTAACTGGACAAACCAATTGCAGATGGAATGAAAAAATCTGAACAGTGGTGATGCACAAAAAGAATAATTTCAAATAATGATGCAGATAATGTTGTGGACATTAAGAATCGATCCCTTGGGAGGAAAACCAGGGGTTCAAGTGAGGAAGAAAGGGACAGAAGGAAGGTGAGCTAGGGAAGATTGAGATTAGATGTGAGTACCAGGACATAATAGGATTGAAGGATGATGGTTGGCTAACAAGACTGAAGAAATTGTATAGAAATACTTGAGCCATATAAAAGACTGATAGAAACAGGAACAGAAATAATGTTTTACTGGCTAACTTTAACATGTACTTGTCTATATCTGAACTTGATTATTGGTCTCACAACAATGGAAAGCTAGTCAGTGGAGTAATTTGTTTGGCCAGTATCAGGTACGCATGTTAGGGTAAGATCATTGATTTCCTAATTCCAGTGACTGTGGTGATTACCACTAACGTTAAGGTGTCCTAGGAGACTAGTGTGTAAGTAGACACCTAGAGGGAGGCAAAGGAGTTCTGTAACAAGAACCTTTGGTTCATAGACCAGGACCAAATGTTTTCCTTCTGGGAAACTATGGGAGAGTGTCCTGCATCTCCATTCATACCACCAACGCCCACTGAAAAGGATATTAGGGGTTAGCCTATCTCCTCCAAGAAGAGTTGAGAGCAATACAGAGTTTTGCCATAAAGTTTCTGGAGATAATTTAAACATCGTGGATTTTTTTCCTCTGACTAACATGCAGTTTGTGTTGCAGATAATTATTCAATGAAAATCTCTCACAGTCTATAGAAGACTGTGTTCATGGTAGACTGGAAAAACTTACGGTATGGATTTGAATTGTACACCTACTTGAGCAGTAGCTGGCATGTTTAATTTAATCACAAGCCAAAACAACAAGATTCTGAAAAGCCAGTATAGCTTCATGCTGATTTCAAAGGGAATATAACTTAGTGCCTATGTGCATTGACTTTGGACTTAGATATTTACACAAGGCTAATCAATGTGGAGCCATGCAGAAAAGGGAAGAATGCAAATGATAGAATAAAGCTGGGACATATGGTGAACTGCTGTAATCAAGTGACAAGAGCTTGAGGAAAGAAAATGGAAAGTCTGATATGGATAACAGAAATACTAAACAAAAGCAATTAGCAAAAGGGAAATTAGAAATAACGAAAATATTAGTATTGTCAGCCTTTTCCTGTCAGACAAGGGGTTGAAAATGCATGACTTAAACATCAATTTGCAGTTTAAAATACTCGTGTGCTATGCAAGGACCTATATATATATATACATATATACATATATACATATATACATATATATATATATATATATATATATTAGGCCACTTGTCCAAAAGCCTTTCTCTAGGGAGAGGGAGTTCAAAGGTCTGCTTGCTTAGGCTGTAGTGCTGGACAGCTTTCCTTTTTCTTGTGAATTCTGCTAGGGAGGAAGAATGCAGTCTTAAAAGTTTTGAGAATCATGTCTCAGTTTTTTCCAATGCTACCTGCTTGGGAAAACCTGGGCAGGGGTCAGACACTCCCAACTCTTCCTGATCAGGAAGATCCCAGGGAGGATACTGCAAGTCCCAAGGTTTGGAGTTAATAAATTCCTGGATGGAAGAGAAAGGCAATCCTGTTAATCTGAAAGACAATTAACAAAAGATTAACAACCATAATGGAATTAATAAGAATAAATAATAACAAATCAAAACTTAATTCCTTGATTACAGAAGAAGAGGACATGATGAGGGGTAATGGTTTTAAACTAGAAAAGGGTAGATTTAGGATGGATATTAGGAAAATGTTCTTCAATATGAGGGTGGTAGATCACTGGAACAGGTTGCCCAGAGGTAGTGGAGGCCCCATCCTTGGAGATATTCAAGGTCAGGCTTGATGGGGCTCTGAGCGACCTGATCTAGTGACGATGTCCCTGCTTACTGCAGTGGGGTTAGACTAGACGACCTTTAAAGATCCCTTCCAAGTCAATACATTCTATGATTCTATGGAAAATGTCCCATGCCTCAACCTCAAGAGTAAGCACCTTGATAGTCCTCAACAGTAATTAATAAAAACAGAGGAAACAAAAATGGAAGAGGCTAATTTAATGCACAATAGATTGAAATGTGTTTGGCAAATGACACTTGTATGTGTTTTAATGGTTCAGTGCTGAAACTGAGGGAAGAATTTAGTGGTGTTCCTGAAGGACCTCTACTGAGTTTGTTGTTATTCACTATTGTCATTAATGAGCTGATAGGAGCTTTGTCATTTTTCATGTGGCATCCAGTAAAAAGAGCCTGAAGAATCTGACAGAAATCCAAATAATCCTGTGAAACTCTGAGAATTTTAAACAATTCTGCCAAATTCTACATGACTGGGATACAGAGACTGTTCTCAGCAAAACCAGTCAGATGTCCTAATATAGGATAGTAAAGAAATGGCAGGGTTGGAAGATTATAGAAAAAGGCTGAGAAAGTTTAGTTACTATCAAATGACCATGAAACACGATGACAGGTTATAGTAGAAAAAACCAAATTCCAGCCAAGTCCATATTAACTGGAGCAAGTCACATAACACAGTTCAAGTCCTCCAATTCTGAACTGGGAAGACCTCGGCTGAAGAGCTGGGTCCAGTTAATACAATCAACAGACAACCAAAATGGAAAAAGGAAAATGTGGTTCCAGCTCAAGGTACCACAAGCATACTGGACAAGGAGGAAAGGACAAGAGGGAAGAGAAAAAAACTTAACTGTGCAAAACGCAGTGCAGCATGGGGCAGGACAACTGGAAATTCTTGTTGAAATTTGATAGAATTGTTACCCAAAAGCCTAGTGTGCCTTTTTACTTGAAATTTAAAATTAGGTGGGAGATTCTATTTAAGAAGGATACTATTGTCATAAGAAGAGAGAAAAATATTTTTTTCTATTAAAACCAGTATCCCTTAATCTGGAATTCTTAAAAATTCAGTGCTACATGATCTTGAATGCTGGTAGACATGTTTTCTAACAAAATCCAGAAGACTGGATTGGAAATGTCAAATACACTGAGCCAATCTAGTCTGGGAGAATTTGACTAAATTGCAAGACAGTTAAGTTTGGGAGACACACACAGGATCCTTCATACACAAATAAAATCCTTCATATACAAAAAATATTGAAGGATTTTATTTTCTATCATATAATAGGCAGCAAAACCCAAAGAACTGCTCTATTGCATGTGGATGAATTGTCTCCCTGATTGGCGCTTGATAGTTACATGTGAGCATGGCATGGTTATGTGCTGTATGCCAACTTTATTGTTTAACCTTGCTATTTCAAAAGGCTAGTTGAAAAAACACTTGAAAATACCGACTGAAGTAATTATTGATAGTGACAAGAAGGAAAAAAAAAAGTCAACATAATGAAAGAAAACAAGGCAAGTTTAGAACATTTAGTAAAAGGATGAAAGCAATTTTCCATATTTGCATTAGAAGTGCCTTCTGGTCACAAAAGGAAGAGAACAACAATTGAACAACTACTGTTATTAACAGCATTAGGGCAAAGCACTTCAAAATCATGAATAGAGAAACTGGTCCTGTGTTAGTTAGCAACTGAAGAAGAAATTTCCTGTAAATCACTATTAACCTGTAATTTTTAGACTTTCATATGTATAAAGTGCTGTTATAAACCGAAGAGATGAATTTACAGTCCTCTATTTACCCTTCCATGAACTAGCTATTTGCATTTGGAAACTTGAATAACCTCACTGCTTGCTTTTTTTCCCCTGAGGATAGATCTGTGTGTTCAGACCCTCATTTTATAGCCCCCTCAATATTGTTCTCTCTATCCATATCTTCCTACATGTCTCTCTTGAGAGGAGAAAGTTATGGGAATTTTTCCCAACAGTGGGTTTCACAGTAAGAGATAGAGATTTGTTCTTTTAAAAGCTAAACAGAATTTCATGGCTATTAACATGCTGGGTTTCTCAATGCAATTTCCCTGACTACTTATTCTAGGCAGGTCTTCAGGCATCAGCTTTTATTAAGCTTATTCAAAACTTTTCATTGTGGAACTAGTTTGCTCATAGATATGAGAAAGCTTTGATTATTTCAACCCAAATTTGTCATGTACAGTTTGAAACTGTAATTTATTTTATTTTTTAGACTTACAGTACTGTGTAAAATATTACATAAATGTAAGAAGAAATATGGGGAAAAGAGCAGCAGATAGTGAAAACAACTTCATACATAAGACCTTCAACTGTGGGGGCCGAGAGGGGGAAAAAAATTTGGTTTAATTTTTCTTTGGTAGGGTAAAGCAACATTTTTTTAGTCCCTTAAAAGAACAGGGAAATGACTTGCAACTCTCATTCAAGGCATGGAGGAATTGCACAGAGGATCCTAAGTGTCTAGAGCCGTGATGGCTTTTGAGGAGAACAGTCTTGGTTGACTCGCACTCAAGAGATGTTACGGTTCCTGAGACTCCTCCAGGAGTCCCTCTCAGCTATACCACTGGAGACATTTGATAGGCCTTCCAAATTATCTTCACATGGGTTTCCTTGACACAGATATTCAAGACCCCAGGCAAAGCATTTAAATTTAATTTTCCATAGTACACTAATAGATTACAAGAAGAAAGAACAGGACCTAAAAGGCTATAGAGGGGGAAGAAGTCATATGTTTTATGCTGCATATTATAAATCTCTATATAATCTTGTTCAGAAGTTTATTGCTATTTGTGTCTTTAGCTGTATCTGAACACAGATTAATAGAAAATTTGAAAACTCATTATAAAGTCTTGGCAAGTTAAAGTAGTTGAAAAAGAAGAACAGGCAAGATGCATTCAAAATGATCACTAGGATAAAATGGAGCACAGCAGGTGTATATTCACCCAGGTTAATGTAAGTTAACTGCTGTAATAATGTCAAATGAGCCGGACAGCATAAAGGCACGTAGGAACTTCCATGTTTAACAATGGAAGTCTAAACTAATCTGATGAGCCCAGCATGGACAAATTCAGTGATATGAGGGTTTTCATATATTATACAATCTGTCTGATAAAAGGATGAAGTTTTTTAATATTCACAGAAACTCCTGATCTTTTTTAAATCCCTCTGTAAGACTTTGTTCCATTATACCTTGTGACAATGACTTGCACAGATTAATTACTTGACTAATAAATCACTTTCTTCTTCTCACTATAAAACTTGCCTTAAAACTGTATGACACATCCCACATTTCCCTCTTCCCTATCCATCATGAAAACTTTTATTTGCCTTTTATTGAAATGTGAATAGCCATAAATTATATTGCTTTGTGCAGAACATTTTTCCATTACTCTAATAATCATAGCAGCCATTTTCTTTTTTTCTCTCTCTATTTTTGCTTTTTTGTTTCTTTTATTCCATTTTTGCCATACCCCAGGGCCACTTGTTTACTTTTATAGAACAGTAAAAATAGAAACAAGCAGGATCCTTAAAAAAAGTTCATGGCCAAACTCAATTCCCAATTCTTTAAATAACCAACAGAAATAAGTGATGGTCATTTGTGTTTAATAGAAAAGTGGTGATCAAAAATCTGCATTCCCAATGAAGGCTATGATACCATAAGCCAGTATATAATTCCTTTATAGCTGGTGAGTCTCAGTGCTATCTGAGTAGTCTGTATAGTAAATAAGGCTTCAGAGAAATTACCATATTTTCCCTAGAGAGAAATAAGGGGGCAAGAGCAGAAAACCTGGTTCTAAGTCCAAGAGTCCAATCTTACCTCTCATGTATCCTCGGAAAAAACACTTGGTCCAGTTATTTGTCAGGATACAGTAGACCATCCAGATGTATTTGAAGTTATATATATTAAACCTAACAATGGCATTGTATTTGACTGGAAAAACATTAAAAATAATTTTTTAGTCTCTATTCTCATCTGATCAAGAAAATAAAGTGCTGAGTAATAGGAAGAATTTTCTTGAAGATTTGATAGAAAAAATACAGAGATGTAAAATATGTATATAGTCTCTTCTAAATCCAGAGTATTGAGCAGTGCCACTAAGAACTTTATTAGATATGAAGGCTAAAAAAGTAAGAAACTTTGCTGAACAAAGTAATGCTCCCAAAGTTTTCTAATTCTCCTTCATAGTTTACCGACATGAAGATAAAGTCATTATTTTAATACCCCCTTTTCCAATTAGCCTTATTGTCCATGAAAAGTCTCATAAAGACATAGCACTTCATTAGTTTCAAGATGCATTGCTATAGGGAGTATAAGGGGATGAGACCTGCCCCAAACTTTTATAGTCTCCACATGAGTGAGATAGTCCTACGATTTCATTATGTTTTATATTAATGTCTTAACTTGTGAACTAGTTAAACATGCATCCTCTTTCTAACCTTCGATGTTTTCTGGATTAATAAATTCATTAGTGTCACCCACTTTCCTTGCTGTCTGCTCAGTGATTAATTGATATTGAAAAAAAAATAAAATGAAGTGCTTTTCCCCTTCAATGCAAATGGAAGACACTGCCTGACCGACACGAACTCTCGAGTACTGTCTGCATTAGGCAAGTTCAATGAGGAACTGTAGCAATGCACCATAGTAAGGTTAGGTAGTAAGTCAGATGTGTAACAGCAGGGTAAAAATTTATCCTTGTTTCTGAGGTGCTATATGAACAAGCAATAGTAGCTGCATGTTACAGATGGAATAACAAAGGCCAAAGCAAAGTAGGGTTTGTCTCAACTATTGATACATAAGAGCTAAATACCTAAGTATGAGTAAGTTATACTTCAGAGTCAGTGGCAAGTAGTAGGCAGTTCGGATGAGCAACTAATCTGAATCATTTTAAATGCTTATTTTGAAGCAATATGAATTGCATTGGATGCCTGGGTTATTAAGAATCTAGGTTAATGCAGCCAATGGCAGCTTGTCCTGGTTTCAGCTGAGATACAGCTATTTTTCTTTCCAGTAGCTGGTACAGTGCTGTGTTTTGAATTTAATACAATACTAATGTTGGTAACACACTAATATTTCTAGTGCCTACACTAAATGAAGGACTTTTCAGCTTCTCACGCTCTGCCAGGTGCACAAGAAGCTGTGAGAGCTCAGCCAGGAGAGCTGATCCGGAGTAGCCAAAGGGATATTTCCTGTCATAGGTTGTCACACTCCAGATATAATTCAGGAAGCCAGCTAGGGGAGTGGGATTGCTGCTCAGAAACAGACTGGCCATCAGGGATTTTTTGCATGTGCAGACCAATTATATTTGTTATTATTGTTATATTTACTACTTTATTCTTTTTCCTTTGTTGTCCTATTAAACTCAACCACCGAGGATGTTTTTTCATTCTCCTTCCCATCCCCTTGGGGAGGGAGGGATGAGTGAGTGGTTGCATGGTGCTTAGTTACTGGCTGCACTAACATTTTGGAAACACAGGCAAAGAACTGGCAGATACAGCAGAGGGCTGTGCTAGGTATATCTATATAGTAGACATCTAAATTTAGTTTTCTTTATCCATGAGCCACATCTCATCCCTGAGTTAGTTGTCAGACAACCTAATGTCACTTAGTAGCCCAGTTCTATTTTACCTTATGTCTACCTGAAAGTTAGGCATTTAGTCCAAAGCCGGTGAAAGAAGAGGGTACCACAAAGAGATGTTTATTTCCTTTGCTAAAATAGGCAGCCAGGACAAGTGAGATGACCTATAGCTGAGTAGGTGATTCTCTCTCTTCTTCACTTGTAGCTGGAACTCAGGTCATATCGTGTTTGAAGTACTTAGCTGCAAAAAGTGAGAGGAACCTGGGCCCAGACTGAAACAGCAGTAGCCTGGCAGAAGATACAAGATCCACAAGATCCACACCAGTCTTAATCCTCACTTGCAACAGCCTTGCCATAAAGCGGCTTCTGCTCAGACAGCCAGGAGCAGGTTAACAGCTTATCTAATGGTGTTATAACACTGTCTAGCTTTTTAATGTAAACCTATGTTGTTCTATCTGCTCTGTACTCCAGGAAGGGATCTGAGTTTTACAGACTATGAATACATCATGTCTTATAGACTATTAAAATCAGTCAAGCTGTAATAGTATCTGTAAAGCTTGTCAAATGATGGAGAGCCAACATTCAAAAGTCATGTAAACGTAAATGGTAAGACATGATTTTTTCCCCATTTAGCTTAATAGCTAATGAGGTGCTTCCATTAGAAGCCTAGAGAACGCAGTATAATTTTAGCCTTAGTGGAGGTTTCTTCAGATCTCAGAGGGGCTGATTGACTCCATAGGGTTCTTAACTTTTCACCTAAACTGCCATAAAGAGGCTTCTAATTTAAATGCCTTAAATTAGGTGGGATGAATCTAGGAGCACTTTTGTTCCATGATGTTTTAGTACGAAAATCAAAGAAAGCACAGCTATCACAAGTAGAGGCAGCACTGCCAGATTTCTCCTATTTACTGAGAAGTGTGTAGGGCATTTCACTATCATGTTGCAGGTACTGCTCTGGATTAATGCAAGAGAAAATTAACTGTTCCAGCCACTGGCTACAGAAGCTTGGCTCTTTATCTTAAGCTATAGCATTTCACATTTCCTATTTAATATAGACAGCCATAAACTTGACATTATTAAGATTTCTTCACAAGGGGAAGAGGAAAGTAGAGTTCACTAGTGTCCCGTGTTTCTGTAATTTCACAGCTGAATTACCAGAGACTTGCTTAAAGAAGGAAGGCTACAAGAAAATTCAGAGCTACTGGAAGCATGTATATGTACATATAAATATGTTCAACCCTTTGGGTGTTATTAGAGTGGAAGTAACATCTAGTATATGCTAAAGCTCCATGTAATGAAGAAATGGGATCATGCATTTTTTAATAGGAAATGACAGAGTGTATTTCATCACTGCAGAACCATGTAGTTTTACCTAAGTTAGCTTTAAAATAGCTAACTTAGCTGGTGCTTGTGGAGAGCTCAGAACACACTGAGAAAACTTTGAGCAGTTACCTTTTTTCCTAAAGTGCAGTGGGAGGTGTTACAGTCCGCAGTAAACTCCCTGTGACTGACATCGGAGGCAGATAAAGCTGCCAGATCTACTTGTGACAGAAAGGGCAATGCAGACATATTGGGAATTTGCAGGCCAAGAAAAACTTGAGGACCTTGATGGCTTAAAACATTTGATCCTTTGATCACTAGACTGAAGCAGTGATTACTTGCATTATTTTGACAGATAGTGTCTTAACAGGTGGGACTGTATATCTTAAGTATGTGAAAGCAAGTAGTAGGTAATGTTTTGGGTGCTAGACAACTCATTCAAGACATTTGAAAACCCAGTAATACTAAAGACAGTGTTTATCTTGTTCAGAGTTCTGGAAACTATAGACAGGATTGATTGTAATGAAAGAATTTTGCTTAAAGCATTAGGGAATAGGTTGATTCCTATCTGCGCTGCTCTCAAATTCACCACTAATTTGAGATGATTATCTTCTATCAGCTTCAAAGGATGCATTTGCCATGGTTCCCAGCCCTGAGTATTCTTCTGAAGCAATTTGTCCATAAACGCAGTGCTGACTGGTGGTGAGAATCACCATTCAATTAGCACATGTGTGCTTATTTCAATGTAACAGACAGAATAACATCCATACCTATGACACACTGACAAGACAGGTGACAGGGGTTATGTCAAGGGCATTACACTGGCTATGGCAGCTAGGGAACACCTACCAACCTCACAAAGACACTTGCCATGCTCTCCTTGTTTGCTCATCTTTGCATCGGCTTATTTTTGGCAAGCGTGTCACATATTGCAGCTATGTGAGAGGTTATACTGAGAAAAAAAAGTCAGTAATAAAAAAGTCAGTAATTGTCTCTCAAGGTTGATTTCTAATGTGCTGTTCCTCATTACAGCATTGGTGATTGCACTGCAATCCAAGTTGTGATCCAAGAGTGTACTAGTAAAAGCCAAACTCCACCATGGTTCCTGCAGAAGAAAAAAAAAGATGATGTCTCCATGAGAGAGTTTTGTCAGATCCTGAATCAGTTGTTTGATGCCCCTGAGCTGGCAAACATGGTCCAAAAGTTGCGTCATTATGGGTCTGAGCCCAAGCCAGTACATCAGGTTTGTTTGAGGTGCTTCCTGCACCCGTAGGACTTCTGTTGGCCTGGCCATGCTGCTTCTCTGTCTTCCTGTGGTAATACTGTGTGACCTACACTTCTTTTCCTGTGTAATTAATGTGTTCATATCTGATGAGGCCCTGGTTCTGTCCCTCCTGCTTGCTCGTTAAGTATTGTTACTCCTTAACTAAATTTAGATGACTAGAGTTAAAGGGTCTCATCCTGCTAATAACGAATTTTTTTTACTCAGGGAGTAGCTTTCTATCTGTATCTGGGTCATTATTAAGCTTAGCTTCCAGTGTTAATTTTCATGCTAAATATTCTTAATTTGTTCCTCCTTTATAAGCAGCTCCTTGATCCAGTAAATCTTCTTGTCCCTCCTACGGTGTCTCTAGTTCTGAATTGTCATGATTCAGTGAATCTGCAGAGAAACTATTTTAATTATCCTCCTTTTTTTTTTCTTCATTCTTTCTGTCTTTCAGTAGGATGTCCAAGCCTCCCGCAGAGGGAACATTCCTATCCTCCTTCAGCTCCCCTGAGGCAATCAGAAATTTTTCATGTCAGGTTATCTTTTTGTCTCCCAAATCACATTGGATCAGCAATTCTCAGTGCTGTGAGGTTGGTTTCTATAGGGAGACTCCAGCTGCAGGAGAAGGAAGACACAAGCTCAGGGGAGCCTGCAAGAGAAAAGGGATGTGTAGCCTTATTTATGTAAGACTTAACAGAGGGAGGACTAATCTGCTGTGTCGCTCTCTGGAATTCAAGTGCCACAGATTTTAGCTCAATCCAGTGCAGGAAGGAAAATCATATTTGCAAAATTTGTTGCTGGTAGCTTTTAAAATTTGAATTCTGAAGCTCCCCACACTTTTGGGGTGAGGGGAGGGCATGAGGAGAGGGATGGAGAATCACCAGATCCCAGATGTATTGAATTCCATCCAAAAGACCACAGCTGTCTTTGCTCAGTTTCCAGTACCCATGAAAACACATTTCTGAGCATCCTCAGACCTGGGAAAGAAACATCATTAACTTTGAAAACTATTAGGACTTTGCTTTATGCTCTCACTAACAAGGCAATTGCTTAGACGGCAGCTCAAGTATTAGTGCAGTTAGTTGAAAAAAATTTACAAAAGCCAGGATAAAGTGCTTCCCTCTCAGGCTCAGCACTGTCAGTCATCCATTCAGGCTTCAGAAGTTCCCCGGTGCTCTTTGTTCAGCAAGAGGCTTACTGGAACCACCACATACTGTGTCAAACTACCAGGAAATCCTTTATCAGTACATCCTTTTGAAACTGTCATTGAACTGTATGGACCTAAAGAGTGATAAGCATTAATAATACCATGTTCTTTTTATCCATGTGTCTCTCAGTTTAGTCTCAGTTGACTTTATCTTGAACTCGGGATTTTCAGTTTAAGCTAGTCTACTGGAATTCCCACTCCCCCCACACTTCCCCAAGTCTCCTTGCCCTTTAAACATGGTGCTTAACCATTACATATGGATATGTATGGTAGGAAAATATTAAACCAGTTCTTATCTAAGTCAGAGGTCTATGCCTTTTATTTGTGACTCGGACTTCATTTGGCAAATTCATGAGCAGTCTGTATACCATGGCACATTTGTATAAGCCCCACAAGCAGCATAGCTAGTCAGACTGCTCATTTTTCTGTGTTTTGATGTCGGTTTTCTTGGTTTTTTTTTTTGGGGGGAAGTGTTTTCTTTAGTTTTAGATTAATAAAACAGACATGAAAGCACATCCAATCTGTTTTGATATACATAAGTAATTCTGATGCTAGCATCATCCATCCTTAAGAACATGGATACAGCTACACCCAGCCATCCAAGCAGAATAGGATCTAGAAGGATCTGTTGAACTTCTTAGTACAAAATCCACTGCTCAGCGTCTAGTCCACTTTCACTTCCCAGCAGGTTTATCTTCTCTTTTTTGCAGGAGTTGAACCAGCATCCAAATATGCACATGTGGAAAATATCTTGTAAAGAGAACTGAATCTCCAGACCAAAGGCTTATCTTTACATGGTGCACTGAATTTGGGTCTTTTTAAGCAATACATTCCCTGCCATCCCCTGGGAATGGCTTTGGGGCAGCTGCCAAGTGACGACACAGAAATGGAGATGTAGTTCCTGGTCCTGGACCTGATAATAGATGATTTATGGGCTAATGTCAAATACGAGTGTAGACTTAGCTAGAACATACTACTCAAGCAAAATCACTCTGCCAAAGATCTTTTGTTTTTCAGCAAGATGGCTTGGTTAAATCAGCAAAAGAACACTAGGGTTTAATTGCATTTAAACCTCAGAACTACTTCTCATCTGCCTTCTATACACAGAAACAACTGAAATCTATAAAGCCTAATGATGCCTTGAAATTCTGTGGATACCTTGACAATCTGGAGCAGCTAAGCACCCAGTCCACAACAAATCCTCATAGGTGTCAGGCTACCTTTAACCATCTTTCTATTTACCTTACCAGAAGTGTTTCTCAAAAAAATACAAGATAGAAGCCCCTGCAGAAAACACAGGGGCTGCAAAAACAGTAAACATTGCTGTTGGTACGGCTATCACTGCTTAGGATAAACTAGACTAGACTAGACAAGATTAGATTAGACTAGAAGAGTTCCAGCTGGAAAAGACTTGGGACAATCATCTAGCCCAACCGATTCACACTCAGGGCTGACCAAAAGTTAAAAGTTTATTTTTAAGTGCCAAATATCTCTTAAACAGTGACAGGCATGCTACATTGACCACATGTCTAGGAAGCCTGCTCCACTGTTTGACCACCATCTCTGTAAGGAAATGTTTCTTAATCATAGAATCATAGTCTGGGCTGGGCTGGAAGGGACCCCAAGGATCACAGAGTTCCAACCCCCTTCCACAGGCAGGGCCACCAACCTGCAGGCCTGGATCTACACAAGGTTGCCCAGGGCCCCATCCAACCTGGCCTTGAACACCTCCAGGGATGAGGCATCCACCACCTCTCTGGGCAGCCCATTCCAGCACCTAACTACTCTCTCTGCATAGAATCATATCAAATCTGAATCTCCCCTGATGCAGCTTTGAACCATTCCCATGCATAGTATCTCTGGCTACCAGGGAGAAGAGATCAGCACCTCTCTCTTCCTCTCGTCAGAAAGCTGCAGAGGGGGATGTCGTTGGCTCTCAAACTCCTTTTCTCAAAACTAGTGATTTCAGCACTTCAGTGCTTCAAACACACAACTAGCATAACCCATGAAGACCCATCTCAACCTGTCCATGTCTGTTTCATGGGACTCAAAACCACATCTTCAAAAAGATCGAGATGACTCTGACACCAGTCTGGATGGAAGATAGTGCTCTCAATCCTTAGGACTAGAACAGTGGCACCATTAGAGTAGTCATTTAGAGACTGAGAGAAAAAGCAGGCAAAGTGAGCCTAAAGCCTGCAGGTTATGGCACTTGCAGGGGGAGACCTGGTTCTTTGTCAGTTAAACATATCCCATGCATTACAGTAATGAAATAAGCAGTGACTTGGAATGAGTGAAAAACTGATTTTAAAATAAAAATAAGTTTTCGTAAGGGTTGTTAGCATAACTGGGGGTACTGGGAACTCTGCGTGATTTCACGGATTGATTTTTTTCCTTTTAGGGATAGATTTTACAGGAGGTGGAATTTTAGAACAGAATGACCATACCATGGGTCAGCTGAGGGTAAAATATCTGACAGCACAGCCACATAGCCTTCCCAGCACATGCTGACATACTTACAGAGGCTGGTATGCCTAAAGGCTTCTTATAGTTTATACTGTCTTTCCTACAGTCCCTGAAGCACAAATAATCAGAAAGCTATGAGGCCTTGCTATGTTCCAGCTCTTTTGCTATTCCATACTATATTCCCTAGGGTAAGCACAGGAGCAAAGCACAGCTTCTATAGCTCACAGTAGCATAGAAACTCATTTATATAAGGCTTATTATTGGAGATCGTTGTCTGTCCCCTTTAAAGATTCTTGTTACTAAGAAACGTATTTCTATGCAGTAATGTTGGAATGGTTCATCAAGTTCAATGAACTAGTGTTACAGATTTTCTCTCCTTGACTAAATAAAATTAAATAAATTAAAAAAAATTAAAGAACACTTTTCAGGTGGTAAAGATTTGTAAAGATAGAATCTATCAGACAAGATTTTATATGTTTAATAAAAGCTGCTAATAAAATATGTGCTTTAACCATGACCCAGTTTTGGAAACTGAGTCTTCAGTTTTAGCTACAGTAAAGGTGAAGTCCTGGAAAAGCACAAATGTACATGGCTATATTTCAAACAGAGATCAAGACTTAATCAATTTGGAGGGCTTATCTTTAACCTTTTGGTCTTAATTCCAAAAAGCCCAAATTTCTGGGTCTTGAATTTGAAACAGAAATAATATCTCTGTAGTGTTTATGTTCATGTGTAAAGCTATACTTACACAAGTACTAGACAAACAAACAGTTACTCCATAGTTTGGTATAACACTGACTTGCTACAAGTCTCTAACAAAAGGGAGACTTTTGGCTCCATTTTCCATTTGGAAAGGAGTTTGTTAGCAATGGTGCATTATCTTCTCCCACAGTCTTCAGCCCCAGAAGAAGTGAGGAGCCAACAGGTCTTCCTTAGTCATGAACTCTCTGTGCCCTCAAAGTGAATTGCTCTCTCTCCCCTACCATGCTGACACCATTGAAAGTCTCATCTGAGTCAGATATCTCTTCAATTAGCTGCTGCTCCACTTCTCTTATTGGATTTCCTGCCCAAGTTCCCCCTACCTATCTCCCTTTCTAGTCACACTATCCTTTCCCTGACTTTGTTCATCTCTTTCAATCTTCTCCTGTCAAATACTGCATTCAAGCTTTAACATTTCCCCTTGGTACTCATTCCCAGTTGTCTTTCATTTAGGGTTCCACCTTCCAACTCCTTAGTCCTTTTTTTGACAGGGACATTCTGGTTAATCAGATTACTTTCTCTTTACCCACCTGCTCCTGTTTTCATGCTTAAACACATTGCCCCAGTCTTACCACCTCATTTATTCCCAGTCTAGCTCATCCCTATATCATTTCCCAATACCCTTTTCAGTCAGACTATAGCTCTACTCCACTGTCAGTTATTTTGTCTGTAGCTCTTGTTACTCACCCTCTACACACAGTCTCCTTGTTTAATATCCTCCCTCTTCAGCTCTCCTCCCTCTCTGCATTCACACTGCTGGTCTCGACACCTTCAGGAAGCCTTATAGGTGGGTCAAGAGACTTCTTGTTCTCAAAACTTGCATGGAAAAAACAGCTTCTTCCTTCTAGCCCTTCCTCTGAACAGATAGAATGCAGAGGAGCTGGATGTGAACCATCAACAAGGATTTGCTGACTAATATTATTCCTTAGCAAGGTTAAGACAAGGACAGTAAAAGGGCTGATATAATAGCCTACTTCCTTGCCAAGTTTCTAATTCCTGCTCCAAGGTGTAAAGATACTGCATCTTCTCAAAGGTTAGGGGATTTTTAATATGTATCAAACCAACTTTTTTTCCTGGTTTCATTCTTGGAAACAACTGAATAAAGTTGGCTATAATTATAAAAAGCAGACAGAAGCAAATATCAGCATAGAAAATGTCATCCTGAACAGTCAAATTTAAGAACATTTCTATTACCAACTGAAAACTAGAAAATATTCTTACAAGAGGAGGTGCCATCCCAACCTAATTATGGATTATGCTTCCATTCTTGATGTAATACAATTTAAATTCATTACCCATTTGTAGTGAGAGATGTATTTTAATTCATATACTACATCTAACATTGCTGAGTCCAAAAGCTGTGATAGATAGCAAGGGATTAGAGGAGGCCAGTGTCTCACCACAAAAATGAGTTATTGCTTATCAGTTTGGTTAAAAAAAACCCCAAATCTTCACATCTTCAGAGTAATGTCTTTTGTAGAAAAATCTTCAGATAATGTGATTAATTATGGATATAAATCCTAATTTGGTAAATACTCTTCTACTTCCCTGTTTTTTTTAAAAATTGGTACAGTTATGTGTCATTGCAATATGACTATCTAAAGACATGATGCAAATAGATCCTCAAAATCCTGCAGGGTGATGGTCAGATATATTTTTAAGCATAAGAAAGGTGAGTCTGTTTAGCCAGACTATGTGGTTTAGATAACTTGAATGCTCAGTGTAAGCATCAAGGTTTTGCTGAGGTGTATAAATAGTAATTCATTATTTCTCTCTCTCACACACACATTCTTTTGTACTGAATAATTTAGTCCAGCTGTTGAAGCCTATTACACTTTCCATTAAAAATTATTTTAGAGAGAATAACATTTAGATACTTTTATAATTGGATGAATGCACTAAGAGACACTACATTTGCATAAGCTCAAACTATTAATTTGGTTTTGTTTTTTTTTTAACTATTTCTGTTAAGAAGTCTTTGTTATTTTCTTTTCTTGTCTCCCTAGTCCTTTATCTCTTCTACAATATCGGTTTCATGAGCTGATTCAAAGCATTAACATGGAAACCAGACTGGACCATAGCAATGCACAGACACCCCTTGGAGATTTTGCAATTTCTGTAATGAATTTGAGATTCTGAATGTGCTATATTTAGTCCTCTGTCACAAATGGCACTTTTTTTCCTTTTTTTTATACAGGTGCACAATATTATACAGTGAAAACATGCATGAGCACACATACACACAAACACAACACACAGAGTGTGACTGCTTTTACTGCAACACTCTACTGGTGTTCTTCATGAAAATCTGTAGGACAGACAGGATATAGGAATTGACATAAATCTATTGCAGATGCGCTGTTGTAGGGCTGTAGTACAACAATTTGCACTAATTAGGCATCTGACACAATAATCCAAATAAAACAAAAATACTCATCTGGAAAAATAAAACCAAAAACCAGTGGCTGGTCCCATTCTTCTTAATATTATGACAGAATTTTAAAGGAGGTATTTATGTATTTCTGCATAAACCTCTGCCTTGGGTTCTGAGCCTTCATTACCTAGTGCAAACATACTCAGAATTAATAGCTGTCCAGTATGGACCTAGATACAAACATACAAATAGTTTGACACGTGTTTCCATCAGAAACAATTGTCAGGCCTCAAACGATACCAGACAAGTAAGGACTTGATAAAATAAAGGAGGAATGCAGTGAAGCCCCTGTAAATTTAATCAAGTACAAGATGAGGTGAAAGACGCAATATGAGCTGGTTGCCGCTCAATTACTGTTGAAGTTTTGTTAAATGAGTTGACTGCTATCTTATTTACACAAGCAAATCTCCACTCATGCTTCACTGAGCCTCAGCTAGGCCTTAATTGGGAATTTATGGTTGAGTTCTCAGGGGAAGCGAAGAACTTGAGCATTAATTTGAAGTGCAGTGATTGGCCTGAATTCAGTTGCATTTATGACACTGACGAGCAGTGTCCATTCACGCAAAATTCCTGTAACAAGCAAAGACTTGAACTGAAATTAGGCAAGGAATTGCCAAAAGTTTGAAGTCGGGCTTGAATGCACCTGGATTTCCCTGTATGTATGTATGAAATAAAATTGTATTCTCTATTGGTTTTTCTCTGGCTCACGTGTGAATGCTTGTAGTGTACAGAAAGTGTCTTCAAATTAATTCAATCCTTCTTTCTGGAAATGGTCAAGTCCGCTACACTTGACAAAGAAAGAAGAGGTTGCTTACTACTGTCTGAAGGGCCACACAAGTTGCCCTTCTTTGATTTTGTGTTTTTTACACACACAATATACACATTATATATATATATGTAGGTTGGTTTATTTTCAAGGAATAGTAGAAAGAGGACTATTTATCTCACAGTGGACTGTAATATGCTTGAGGAGTTCTGTAACTACGTTGATAGCTGAAGCATGCATCCCAGTTCCCTGCTGTGACAGCCTTTTCTGGGTGGTCTTTGGTAAAATATTTCAGAGCCAGTACCCCAGTTCCCTTCTCAAAGTAGATACCTTAGAAGACAAGCACCAAAATAGAAACAAAAGCTTTAGGTTTTAAATATGTGTAAAAAAAGATCTGTTCCCAGAGTAACTCATTGGAGGAATTCAGGTTGAAATTAAGGCATATAAATTTGGTTTTCTATATGCAAGTATCTACCAGTGGGCCAAGTGGTGATGGGCCCAACCGCCATTATGACCGAGGGTAACCAGATTGATTTTGGACTCCCCTGAAGCAGGTGCCTAGCATCAGAACTGTACTTTCTGGGCTCCACTAGCGAGGGGCTAGATTTAGTTGCCTAAACAGAGGCTGAAAGTCTGACTTTTCTGGCTGTATGAGTTTTTCCACCACAAGTTTTCAGTGGCTAAAACTCGCAAAACAGCAACCATATTTATGATGCTTGCATCCCAAGCAAAACACAGACCAGGTTTGTGGCGTAGAAGAAACACTTGAGAACTCCAATCGGCACTCATTCCTTTTTAGTCTGACAGGGTACCCAACACTCACTAGGAAGCCATGGTGAAGACCACACATAAATAGAACACAGAGGCCTTTTTTGGAAATTACTGAGTTAACGAGATCAAAAGACAGATAATATAACAGACAGGAGAACAGAATGTTTCTTGTTAGAGTTAAGCTATTTGACTTTCTGAATGCTCTTTTTTTTCCCTCAGATATCATATATATAGATTTTAGTGTTCTTACCAGCTGAGACCAACACTGAATCTACAAACTTTTCCTAGTAATCCTGTTGGGTTGTTCACTAGAATTCAATTCTTTGATCCACAGCTTGTTACAGCCCTAAGAAAAACACGCCTTACTCCATCTACTCCCCATATCATCTCGCCCCATGCAGTAGTCCATGTTTCTGTGTCAATTACTGGGGCAATCTGTTCTGAGCATATTGGTAGAGATGTTACGGCCCCTCAAAGGCGTAGGTACCACGGGAGTCTCCAGGCGCCTGCAGAGCACAGGTGCTCTCTAAGATGACTATTTGATTTAACAATCAAACAGAGCAGAGGGAGGAAGAAACAGTGGACGAAAGTGCCCTTTCGTGCTTTTGTAAGGCCAAGACTAGCTTCCACAATAAATGGCTGACACATGTCTGAAATAATGTCACATGTAAAGAGAAAATTAGGTGATGGCTTTTTAGAATTATTTAATTCAGATTTTTTTATTTGCATGGGGCTGATTATATGCTATATGATGAGCAGGGAAGAAATACAAATGAGTACTTCCCTCTGCCCAGCAGACTTCTGTGGAGGAAAAATCACAGGTTGGACCTTAATGATTTCTCCATCCCTGGGGATACCCCAGCCCTAGGATACCTTACTTGGGTGTCCACATTACTCACTGGAGCACGTCTCTTGAAGCTGCCATCCCCAAAGACTATACTCCACCTTGACATTGCAAGTTCCAGGTCAGAAAAGCTTACATATTAAGTAGGAAATCCCTCATTAGTGGGAAATGCCTGGGGTTGTTTCTTAACTTTTTGCTCACATAACCTTACTGAGCCTTTCATGCCTAGCTATCAGTTATTTCAGTTTAACTGCTACTAGAAAAATCCCTACACTCATACAGGGACAGACAGGCTTTCCATATTAAGTGTCTTGGCTGTGGTTATTGAGAAAGGCAATGTCAGAGTTGGGGTTTTGACACTCAGAGCACCTGGTACAGCATCCCATCTGGCATGGCTCATGCCACCCACACTGTCACTATTGAGAATCTCACAACAGCAATGCATGAAGTGGACAGAACAGAAAACCCAATGCTATCACAGACTCCATGGTGAACTTCACTGAATCACACTGATACCACAGCCTGCATCCAGAAATGGTAGTTCTGCATTTGTGAGGCATTACATCCACATGATTAAGATTGTTTGTTCAGGTTTTGTAATCAGCTCTCCTGTCTCTACACCCATGATGTAGACTTTCCTTCTAACAGCTGAATTTCATACAGAGTTTTCAGAAGCAGTTGCTGTAGGTCTAAATAATGCTGGTCCCTTCAGAAACAGAGAATTATTCCTGAACACTGAGGGGTTACCAGACTCAAACCAACCACTCTGACAACTACTGTGTGCCAGGCCAGGACAACTTCTTCCAGAGCTCTCTTTCTTTAGAGCTTCATCAATATCTACCGATGGAAACAGAAATTTTGGATTTCATCTAACAAAGTTATAAAAGGCAAGCTGCAACTGGGCATCTTTTTCACAGGATGTGGTATGACAGAAAAAAGACACACACACCCCAAAATATCCCTACCCCTGTGCCTTTTAGTTAGCAGATTTGCACTCCTGTAACAGTCCTGCAATATCAGCTCAGCCCTCACTTAGGCATAGCCTGTCAATTTAGTGTCATACAACTAACACCCCCCACCTCTGATCTTCAAAGGGGTGAAAAAAGCCGATACCACATTATTTAGGGGCTTCCTAGAGTTCAATATATTAACAAAATTCTCTCTTGTCAGCAGTGAGTATATTTCCTCTTCAGGAATGCTATATTCAGCTGTGCGGGAGAGAATGTGAGAAATAATCCCAGTTCTGTCAGGCAATTAAAGTAGTATTATTCCTTGCAATTTTAAGTTTTAGTTTACACTATGAATACCTACACTGTTAAGTCAAATATTTTTATGGAAGAAATGAGTGAGGCACCGCAAAATAATGTTAAACCCTTCCACCTCCTACATCTTTTTCAGTATGAGAGCATTATGGACTGGCATGCAAGCAATATACTGCAACATTGAAACTGAAATTTAGGCAGTGAAACCTCTTGTTCTTAAACTTATAGATTAATTAATCACTCAATTAGGGTTATTTTAATGATAGCATTTATAAAAGGTACAGTCAAGGTAAAAATGTGATTTATGTTCTCAGTTTCCATGCTTTCGATGCCTTTATTTCCAGTCAGTCATTTGTAACATTTTGAAAATTGAATTGTGAGCTGGTATTTTCCACTGTTATTTACAGCTCAGCAGCAATTCTGGGGAGGAGTGAAGATCTGAGCAAAATTGGTTTAGATGCTTATGACTTTAGACCAAAAGCAAACTATATTCTTCAGCTTGGCTACTGATCAGAAATCTTTCATGGGAATAATTTAAAAGCAGCTGAATATGATTTGTTCTAACTTGGCTTATGATTTCTTGAGAAGGTTCCTTTAATGGCTTACTAGTTTTATGGTTATAAGCATGAAAACATTTTTAATAGATGCACAGAATAATTTTCTACAAGGATTACTTGAAAAAAATTATTTTAACCTCTGCTTCAACAATGTCATGAAGTAAATGAAACTGGTATTTTCTAATTATATGGTCATACATCAAATAATACATATTTGTCAAGCCAAAATATTTGGTGTGAACATATCAATTATAAGGAATTTTATTCTGTTACAGAAGCTTCTTCTCATGCTGGTGAGAGTTTCCAGTTTCGGGGAAACAGAAAAGCTGTAATTAGCCTCATTAAGCAGTATCTTTTCCCAGTGTCTACATCTGTGGGCCTCAGCTTTTTCTAGCCAGTGGAAAGAAACCCTACTCCTAGGGCATGATTCAGACAAACCAAAGGAGATATGTAAAAACATCAATTTCTGATAATCAGGTAAAAAAAGGAATCAAGTGTTACAGGCTGAGATGGAGGTGTGTCTGTATATCTCCCAAAGATGTTTTCTTTCATTTTCTGAAAAATTATTTCAAAACCAAAGCAGCAGGGGTTCAGGTCCCTGTTTCAATAAACATTCTATCTACAAAGAGGAAGAGACTGACTAACCCCAAAAGAGCCTTATATAAATAATGCTTACATGGGCTAGGGAATGATGAGTTTCAAACAGAACATTCGTGCAGAGCAGTCTTAAGTGATTTGAAGGATGCTGAGCTCCTCTGCTTTCCTTGGCCAGAAAGTACATTGGGTTTGTGTGAGAAGTTGTGAAAATCCTCACTGATCTTTGAAATGGAGAAAAGGGAATAATGGGATTAATATAAATAAACTCAGGTGAGGTGATACAAACATGATCTCCAACTGCTAGTGAAGTATTGCAAGACACTGAAAAATGATGCAGAGTCCTGGCTTTGCAAGTGCTTCCTTTTGCAACATTTATGATGAAATTCTGCATAATGGTGCAGTTTCCTGCTGTGCTTAGCTGTCTTGAAAATGTGGTGACTTCTCTGGTAGACTAAATAAAGTGTGAATTTACTGACAACATGGTACCTACTCTCACAAATAAAGAAGGCAGGCCTACAAAATTGATATGCCTGTCATTTTAACTTTGATAGCTAGGAAGATACTAAATAATCAGTAGATAAACTAGATCAAAATGCAATATTTAAAAGCGTCCAGCATGGATCTATCAAAAGAAAATCATGTCAAACTTATCTAATTTCCTTCTCTGATTATCCTGCTTAGCAGATAGAGGAGAAGCAGAAAATATGAAGTATTCTGACTTTATTAATCTTTTTGATATTCTGTACCATCAAAGTAAGGAATTACAGTCATTGTGTGTAGATGTGTAAGTGACAGAAAAATTACACTTAGGGAGTGATTTTTCAATCGTTTCTCTATCAAAGAAGGTCTTTTGGGTGGAGCACCCCCAAGATCTGCCTTGGTCCCAGTTCTGGCCAATCTTTTTATTTGGCTTGGATGAAGGAATTAAGCAAATGTACAAAAGTTCTTGGGTGACAGGCTGAGAAGAGTTGTGTGTACATTGGAGGAAAGGATCAGAATTCAAAACCATCTTGCTAAACTGTAGCAACTGTTAGAACCGTAAGGATGAAATTCAATAAAGGCAAGTGCCATGAATAGTAATGTGTGTGGAGAAAACCTGAAGTGCACAAATACAAATGAGAGAATAACTGGAGCAACAGCAGTACAGTAGGAGAGGTCCAAGGTCATCATGGCTCACAAACTGCGTATGAGTCGACAAGATAATGTAGTTGCACAAAAGGCAAATCTCATTCTGGGCTATATTAACAGCATGACAAGGGAAGTAATTATTTCTCTGTACTAAGCAGTGGTGAGACCTCAGCTGGTATACTGTCCCTAGACAGAGAACAAGCATTAAGATGTAAATAAATTGTACAATCTCTATAGGAGAAAGAACAGACAAGGCATAGAAAGCACAGTTTATGTCAAAAGGGTGGGAGGATTCTACATATCCCGTAGAAAGAAGATCAAGTGGAAACATAATCATATATGAAACAGAATTAATTAATTGAAAGGGGACGATGGTAATTTTTTCTCCATACTTCATAAGTCCATATGCATTTTTGTATGGATAATTTGTTATAGCACAGGGAAAGTTATTTAAAAACAGTAAAATTTGTAATTTCAGATTCAGAATAGGATTACGTTTTAGAAAATGTCAGTGAAAAGAGACAAGCAAACAAACCACCAAATATATTGGCATTTCAAGGAGAAATGTCAACAACAACAAAAAAAATTAAATTTTTAACAAAAAAATGAAGAATTTCATAGAGAACCTTTCCTGAAATATTCAATGGAGCTGAAAGTACATTTTTGAAGGGTTTAATCTGAAACACTTTTGAACAGTTCTATTAGATGTTGTGCAGCCTTTGGTATTTGCAATCATGATCCTGTACGGCAAAGATTTTGTCCTGTTTCCAACTTTGCTGCCTTTGAATTAACAAGGCTTTTTGTTATTTTCTCCATTCTGTTCTCAAAATCTCTTTCTTAGATTGTTTTTGCTTTTGCCTCATACTACCCCAAATAATTCTCTCACTAAACAGCAAAGGGAAATTAAAGAAGACAAGTTCAGACAAGCAGATAACAAGAAATCAGGGAACATTTCCACAATGGTGTCTTTGTGAAAGCACTCAAAAATGTGTCCTTCACTTCACAAAACAATCCATCGCTGTTGGCAGAAATGATAGTGTTGAGGCAAGTAGCCTTGTGTCATAATGTATTGTTCAGAGGCTGTAACATTGCTCACTACTGCAACTGCTATCATTATCCCTGTGTTGGCATTTCCATTATACTCCTCCTCATGCATGAGTTAGAAACTATTTTACATTTAACCTGAATCTTGTTTGCAAGGCATATTCTTTTTGGGTTGTATTTAGCAGGGATGTTTCCGGGCTGAGTCTGGGTACAAAATGGGCTTTCTTGCTCACTCACTTTTAGATTCAGACTACTCATGTGAAATGCAGAGGTTATGGGGCACACCTGCACCACACTGATAGCATCTGAAACCCTTTGAGCACCTTCCCACCTCTTCCTTCTCCCCCTAGTCACTCACACCTCTTCCACCGAGGCTGTGACATTCCCACAGGAGTTAGGTTGATATGTTAAGGATTAAAGTCACAGCAAATCAGTGAAGCTAAGTTTAGGAAAAGTGGCTGCTAACCAAAGCAAGTCAACTCTTTGCATGTCTGAGGGTGATTCAGAAACAGCAGAACGGTTGAGAGTGGGGAAAAAAAAATGCCAGGGAAAGGATCAGAGATGCTCTACCTTGAATCACAGATTAATGGAGACAGAAGACACTAGTTATAGTCTTACTTACAGTGTGTGGTGGTTTGACCCTGGCTGGAGGCCAGATGCCCATCAAAGCCCCTCTATCACTCCCCTTTTCAGGTGCACAGGGGAGAAAATACATTGAGTCCAGATAAGGACAGGGAGAGTTCATTCCACAATTAGCATCACAGGCAAAACAGAGTCAAGAAAAAAGAACAGAAAACTCGTTAATTTATGACACTGTACTGCACACCCAGTCACACCAGAGTCAGGTAATGAGAAGAGCGACCAGATCTTAAAGCACCACCCTCCCCTCTCCCATCTTAGTATATTTCATTTTACTCATGATTTCACTCCCTTCTTCCTCCCCTCATTGTGGTATGGGAAGGGGCAGGAATTGGGGGAATGGGGGTTTTTGTTCAGTTCCTCACAAGTTGGTTTCCTTCTTGGACAGGGAATAATTCAATTCACATACCCCTCCCCTGCTGCATGGTGGGGTCCCACCCACAGGGAACAGTCCTTCACAAACTTCTCCAACATGAGTCCTTTCCCTTTCAGCTCTTCACCAGCTGCCCCAGTGTGGGTCACTGCTATGGGGTGCAGCCATAAATCACAGAAGGTCTCTCAGTCTCTCAGGCACAGACTGCTCCAGCCTGATCCTCCATGGAGTGACAAGCCTCCCCCAGCAAACCTGATCTGGTGTGGGTCTCTCTCTTGCTCATCATAGTGTCTCTCTTCACGGGCTGCAAGTGCTGGTAGAGGCTTTCTCCAACGTGGGTCACAGCATCTTCTGTATATCTCCACCTGCTCCAGTGTGGGTCCTCTCCACAGGCTGCAGGTCGGGTCTCTGTTCCTTGTCATCTTCCATGGGCTGCAGGGGGACACCCACTCCACCACGGTCTTTTATATGGGCTGTAGGGGCATCTTTCTTTCTGGCACCTGCAGCACCTCCTCCCCCCACTTCACTAGTCCTGGTGTCTGCACAGTTTCTCGCATCTTCTCACTCCCTTCTCTGGGGGCAAAAAGCGGCTACTTGCATTTTTTTCTCCTAAATGTGATTCCCAGAGGCACTGTGATTGTTGTTGATGGGCTTGGCCTTGGTCAGCAATCACTTCAGCCTTGAGCCAGCTGGTGTTTGCTCTGTGGGCCATGCAAGAGCTTCTGGCTGCTTCTTGCAGAAGCCACTCCTGCAGCCCCCCTTCTCCACCAGAACCCAGCCACACAAAACTACAACACAGTGTTAGGATAATTAGCTTTTACATTTTTTATAATCTCACTATTGTCTTTATAATCTCAGGTGAATTACTTTCCCCTTTCTCAGTAGCTCCATGGTAAATTATTTGCAGTAGAGACCATTTTTCCAATATTTTACCACAGTCCCTACTATAATGGCTTCAGGCTCATTACAAGATTTTTCTGTAATATGAATAAAATCTTTGAATATATAAATATATTTTAATGTTAATATAGATATATGAATAAACCTTTATCCCATCAAAGTTACACTGGCTTGAAATGGAGTAATGCGTAACTCAATCAGAGCTTATTGCTAGCTCATCATAACAGCCTTTAATTTGTGCCAGCTCTGTGAGAGTTATTATTATTGTTACCATTTTCCTGTGTCTCTTGTTACAGTTGGAAAACCAAAGAGTAGATAGATACTGAGGGAAATCTCTAGGTTCAACAAAGTTATTCAAGGCAGAAAAAGCATTGAGCTCTTAATGCTGTTAGCATTTACCCGCAGAAACCTCTTCTTTGGCATTAAATCTTCATTGGGAGGATGATAGCAGATGTGATTTGAGAAGTATTCCCCAGATGGGAAATAAACAAAAATATGCTAATTTATTTCATTATCTGGACTCCTTCTCAGTGACAATGCAGGGATTGAGTTTTGTGTGTGTGATCAACCACTAGCATGTTATAAGTATTAATGAAAAGTAAATAATATGATACAGAAAGGCCTCCTGCAGCTATCATCACCTTTCAACTATGTTTCAGCTGTGGTACTATTAAAAAAAAAAACAAACACCCAGATGCTAGCAATATTTATTTGTGTAATTATATTCCTCTCTGACCAGCTCACAAAATGCATGAAGGTATGTCCCAGTTGCTCAGTACCTCTAAAGGATTACTTCAGCTTTCAGAGTCTACCCTGAAGGATAGTCAAATATTCATGCACCGCTCCTATTTAGGTTGCGTCCAAATAAGAAATCTATCTAGAAAAGTACCCACTTAAGTCCATTATTATTTGGGTAATCTTTTACACTTGTTCTTCACTTTGCATAGGTCTCATTGATCTCCAGAGAATTCATACAGATACTCAAATGAAATGTGGTGCAAAAGGTATGTTCTTGAATAAAGGGAGCTTCTTTGTAAAATGCGCCTGGCTAAGCTTAGCCTCCAAAGGCAGATTTTAGCAACAGGTAAATAACTCTGATGAGCCATGAGGTTTTGTTCATGTTTAATTATCTCTCAGCAGAGTAAGGTCCTATAGAAGCTGTTTCCTGATATTTGAAAAGGTAATTTACCATTTGTTTTCATGGTAATGCTGTCCTGCCAATCTGCTCATATTTTGTTTCTACCACATTTGCATTTCCACATATCTGATGTAGGTGGAAATATTCATTCTACTGGTGGAGTGATTAGGAATTTTAAAGCACAGACCATTTCTATAAAAACTCATTCCCGACCTCTATTCATTGTGAGAGACAACAATTCAGTTTTTATGCCATGGCTGAGAGCATAGATTCTTGTTATTACCGATTTTAATACATTCACGAAAACTGCAGCTACTCAACAATATTGAAAAAAAAAATTCACAATTTAAGTACTGGGAAAAAAAGAATTTTATCTAGCTGCAAAAGACCCATCTGATGGCATTCATTCTGTTTAAATAGTAGTTATTAGGCTTTTAACAATTTTATGCTTTAAAGAATGATAAAAATCCTAATAAATCGGTTCTCTTGGATCAGTTTTAATATCAGCTAATCATGTATGATTAAGATGATAGATAGCATTTATCACCATAGTAGCTAGTGACAGTAGCTCTGACTGTATTCTACAGTTCCATATCTATCAAATACTTGGAAAATACGATGAGATACATAATGTATCATTACACACATTAGAACTTTAGAAAGGTGCTCAGCAATGTAATATTTCTCATGTCTCCAACACATGTGACTTATTCTCATGACTCACTTTTTATATTATCTGAAAGCTTTTTAGAGACTTGGATTCTAAGATGCTGACATCTTCTTATGCCAGAAAGCAAACAAGCAGAAAGATAAAGAAAACCTTAGAAACATGAACTTCACAATAAAAAAAGCAGAAGTATTTTTTAAAAATTACTATGAATAAATGCTAATAAAATATATAATTTTCCTAAAAATTAATGGTTTTGTGGGTTTAATAGAGACATTAATATCCTTTATTTTTGCAATAACATGAAAACCAACAATTTTTTTCTATTTATTTGTTCATGTCTAGTATCCCATGTAGTTCCAGGTAAACAGAAGTTAGCTGGTATGTGTACTCTGCAAGGTGACTGAAGACATGCTGTTCTGCTATGTATGTATCTGTCATCTGTTCAATTGTGGCCAGGCAAATGCTGCATTGCAGCACACTACAAGGGTTCAAACTCTATAGAACGAAAGGACTACTTTTAGTATTTCAGTCTGTACTGTTATTTTTGGGGATGGGGAGAAAAGATGTTAAAATACTATAAAGACAGAAAGCAGTGTTTGAAGTGATTGCTTTTTCTACGTATATTAAAAACCAAAAGGAACTTCTAGGAACTACATCAAAGGTGCTAACAACCACTGTTAATTTTCTATTTCAAATCCACTGGATTTTTCCTCCAGAGTTCAACTGCTGTTATCCAGCTGACTAAAGAAACCCCAGTACATGTCTCATAGTGCTCAGCAGTATCCTCACATCTTTGTGACCGGTAAGAAAGATCTAGACAACGACCACTTATTGTCATCTAGTTTTACACAAAGCACTGTAGTGGATTCTTCCAGAGCTGGGTTGGGTTGGTACAAGCATATGCCACAGCTGGTTTCTGAGGCAGACACACTAGTATAGATAACTCCATGCCAGTTTTAATCTACCTTTAGACAGTTAACATGACAACCATAGCAGCACAGGCATCATGCAGCTAGCAAAAATGCCACTCGAGGAGTACTGAGCATGATCATAAGTCTATTTTGTATGCAACTGTGTGCTGACACAGCAGGCTTCCCAAAGATGTGTTTGGGAGATGTTGCCATGTATAGCTCCTTCACTATGTGTATATAAAAACCGAGGCACATCCCTGTGACGTTAAAAGCAGAGGTATCCTACCACTAGTGTTCTACTGGGGAATCCGACAAGTGTCCCAGATATATTATTATAGTTTAAAGTTTAAAACAACAACAACAAAACCCACCCCAGATCCTACCCAAGGATTTAGAGGAAGGAAATCAAGTTGAAGTTAATTTCTTAATTAAGTTATGGTTTAGACTGACCAATCCTGTCAAGTTCTTTATTCAAAGATTAATAAAATTGCCATCATCAACTGAAAAATCAACAAGCATGCTTCTCTGCAAATAGTATAGCTGTGCAAATGAATAAGACAAATCAAGTGGTCATGGTTAGAATACTGTTTTATCCCTGTCCAATTTGTTATATACTGTACAGATTGGTGTAGGAACACCCAAGCCAGAGAAGACCATGCTAGATCCATGGCCAAGCTAATGAACTCTGATGTCAGATCATACTTGCAGGACATATTTCTATCAAGTCTGAGTTGGCTTCTGCTCATGTAGAGGCACTAGCTGAGGTTGGTGCTGGGTTTGGGAGCTCTACAGTCTACTTGTTCTTTCTGATCACACTCCATCAAGCTTTAAGTTTTGCTCCTTCTACCTCTCTGAGAGGGGAATATGATTCTCCCTATTCTGACCTGGAATCAAGGTCTAACTAAACTAAGTCCTGTGGTAGGTGGTTCACTGCTTGGATGTGCCATATCCTTTCAGTTATACACATTTTTACAAGCTTACACAGAAATATTTCAACATGCACATTCAACAACTACCTTCACAGGTCTCACTACAAGCATACAACAGCTTTAACAAGTTGTTGCATGTGTCCAATGCTTTTGAGTCATATGACTCAGTCTAGAATTTAAACCAGTGCAAATGGAGAGCAAACAGTGAAGTTTATTAAGGTGGAAGATGGAACATGCTGGTTTAGAGTAAATCACTGTGTCAAAGTACTGCTGTGCAGAACAGGCTAACAACAGAGCCTGTAGCAGCCCTGGCTGCTAATGGCAGCATATGCTCATGGCGCCTGTGCTAACACTGTGACATATGGGGGTCCTGGGAAGACACAACTGCCATTAACACCCTGCCCACTCCCTTCCATTGATCAAGGACAAAAGATTAATGAATCTAATGGCTATTGTATCTACTGGGGAGTTTCAGCCTCCTTGAAAGACAGTTTCACCTGCCATCCCCATTCAGACTTATAACGTCAGCTCTTTCTCCCTTACAGTTTTCTTAATGTTAATATAAGTGGAAGTGAGACTTTTCATTACCTTAGACATATGAACTTCATTGCTTCTTGTCCCATTATTCCTTAGGGCAGTGATCCTTTGCCTTTATCAAATCAGGGAAACATAACAGTTTCCATTCTTTGTTTTACTCTATTGCATAAGTAAGTTTTTAAAAGTACAAAACAGTTTGTGAAATTAGAAACATTGACTAGTATCCTACTAGTATACTACCTAGGTGTTCAAGAAAATCAGTATTTCATAACTTGTCCAGTTGTTGCATGAGCATGTGCAAGTAATTCAAAATGCTTTTTAAAAACAGAGGTAATAACGTTAATGAAGGTTACAGCAAAAGTTCAGTATTATTAGGATTCAGTACTAGTTTCCCCACTGTGCTTTCAAAATTTGCACTTTATTAATTTAAATTTAAAAATGTACAATTTGCTTTTCATGACAGCCTCCTTTGTTGTCATAATCCTGTTACATCTTCAATTGTCAATATGACTTCAAAGCTTGACTTCACAATTTCTAGCATGAAAAACATCCTGAAGGAAACAATTACAACTTCCCCACATATCCATCTGAGAAAATATTTCAAGAACTGACCAATGCTGTTTTCAAATAACAGACTAGACAAAAACTTGTTTAATTTCCCATTTGGTATTGTCTTTGAAATAAACCCTTGTTTTTGAGAGATGGGAAATCTCTTCCTTAGGGCCTGTTCTGGTCTTGTGATTCACTCCAAGTTACTCAAATGCATCACCAACACATATGCAGCTTTTAATGGATAAGTTCTCACAGCATTCAGTACTAGATTAGAAGTTGTCCAAAGTACCATAAAGAGGATTCACTGAGCACAAATATACTGCAGTAACTGCTCTGAATGCAGCAAGTGTAACTACTGTACTCAAAACTGATCAGCAGCTGGCAACTGAGACGTGGCTGTAGAAACCTGAATAAGAACTCATATGGCTAAGTCATATGCTTCTGACATGACAACTTGAGCTTTTTCATTTAAAGCCAGATCAGACATGCTACATGAGCCACAGTCAAAGAAACACAGCCCAGAGTCTGAGACCTGGTGAAGCCAGGTCTTGTATTCTCAAAAATGGGATTCAGAACAAAACCTCACAGACCAGCTGGGCAGAGCTTCCGTGGTGTCAGCTAGCAACGAGCCCCATGTCAAAGAGCAGCATGCTCCCTTGGGAGAAAACAGTGATGCTCTACAGGAATTTCAGATAAAAGTCAAGCATGCTGTCTTAGTGGTCTACCAGAGAAGCAAAATATTTGCTGTGCAACATGTTAGATATCAAAGTAAGGTTGTGAAAAGGAGGGCAAAATTGTATGCAGATGTCCTATTTAACAGAGCTCAATGCGTTTTATAAATGGAAAGGCTTCTGGAAAAAAATCTGTCCTAATTTGGCCTCTTTCCTATCCTTTTTCTTCCTCTTTCTCTGGCAGTCATGCACAATATAGACCAGTTGGGAAGGAAATAGAAGGAGGTTAAAGGACTGCAAAAGTTTCTTTTTGGAGGGAGAGATGGGCAGTCAGGACTATCTGCACTGAGTGGAGGATAACTGGAGTTGGGGTAGGCATTCTGGAAAATCAAAAATGTGTGTGGAGAGGAGAATTAGAGCACAGGTAGTGCTGGACAGCTAATGGTACAGGCACTGACTACTAGGGAAGAGAAGGTCACCAAATCGAAAGTATGTGAGATTATTTAAAGAGGAAAAAAAAAAAAAAAATATTACCTTTCTTCCTGTCTTGCACAGTTGCAGGATACACATTAAGCCAAGTTTCCTAAAAGAATGGGGCTTACTTCATTGCTTTTACTTTCTGTCTGCCGTCCATGCTGACATGTTTTGAACTTTATGGCTAATTTCTGTGTTAGTTGAGAGGAAGGAAGAAGTCCCAAAAAATAATCATTATGAAGGTGTATGAGAGGTGATTTTCAGGAGAGACAGGAATCTTCATAGTGTCCTGGAATGCTCCAGGATGACTTCATACACTATTAGACCTCAGAGAATCTACACTGCATGCAACTCAACAAGCGAGGATTGAATCAGTGCTTGTAATGGGCCTCATCCGGCCTGTTCAGTTATTTCCTGGTGTGATGTATTTCCTAACCTAATGTATATTACCAGGATTTGTTTTTCCTCCTATTACCTTCCCATTCTTTACCTCTACACAGTAGGTCCCCTTTGTTTGACAAGTTATTCTCATTAATCATTTTGTACTGCTTTTGAATTGTGCAGCTCTGATTAATTTGAGGGACTGAAACGCTGGCTATAGGGGTGAGCTGAAGTGATAGAGCACCGTGAACACAGCTCTATTGTCTGCAACAGCACAAAATGCTTGTGCAGAGTGGTTTGAAAATGTAAGTATTTCTTTTGTCTGTAATATGCTATGCTTGCTTAAACCTTTCAAAACAATGTTCCTATTATGTGCAGCACGAGGTTACCCAAAAGTTAAGATGATGATTACTCAGGCATTGCCACACATTATAAGTTAGAGGCTAGCTGATCCGTTACTGTAGTCTTGTTGAAGATTTGCATTACTGTTATTATTACTTATAAATACATTTAATTGTATCATATCCAGGGACTGCATAGGGTTTCATAACTATAATGGTGGGTCCTCTGGCTTCCAAGAAAGTTCTTGCTGTTCCTGTCCAGCAATTTCCGCCTCCCCCACCCCGCATTATATAAAACAACCAGGATAGCAGATTAACACAGGAACTCATATGAGTCATCTAACTTGTCTACTGCTGAAAGCTGACTGTCAGAGTATGAAGGGTGAGTACTGGTAAGAGCAAGAATTATTGGTAATTTTTTTGGCCTTGATTCAAGTATACTTATCTAATTCCAGCTATGTACCTAAGTGGCCATACACACATGTATGACTATGTAAATACACATGAAGAGAAATAACTATAGATAAAAGATGGATTTTCAACAGGGATAGGAACTTGAATGTGAAACTGTACAGCTGAGAGTCTGCTATTGTGGAAACTGCCAATGGATAAATCCTCTCTCCCCATATCCCACCACTCCCAGCTGTACAGGTGTGGATAAAAGGGAAGGTTTTCCCTGGTCAACCTTCACTTCCTCAGGCTCTGATTTCTGTAGGGTAAGAGTCTGAAGTTTTTTTGTAGAAATGCCGGCTTTTTCAGTTTATTCTGGTGTATAACTGAAATTTCTAGGGATTAGTGGAGTACAAATACTAATTCATAACCCCAGTTGGAGGCTGTCTTGCACTTAGAAACCATGGAATGCTAGAGTTCTCAGTTGTTGGTGAAGTAAGGAGGGGAGATCAAGAAAACCAGTATGATTGATTTAAAAAAGACAGACTTTGGCCTGTTCAGGACACTGGTTGAGACAGTCCTGTAGAAGACAGTCCTGAAGGGCAAAAGGGTCATCCAGGAAGGCTGAACATTCTTCAAGAAGGAAGTCTTAAAGTCTTAGAAGTAGGCTGTCATCATGTGCCGTTAAGATGCACTGCTGGCAAAGATGACCGGCCTGGCTGAACAGGGAGTTTTTTCTGGGACCCAGGAAAAACCAGGAGAGTTTACCACTCTTAGAAAATGGGCAGGCAACTCAAGAAGAGTACAAGCATCTTGTTAGTTCCTGCAGAGAGAAAATTAGAAGGGCAAAAATCCAGCTAGAACTTAATCTGGCTACTGTCATAAGACATAACAAAAAATGTTTTTGCAAATACGTTAACAACAAAAAGAGAGCCAAGGAGACTCTGCATCTTTTATTAGATATGATAGGAAACCTGTCCACCAAGGATAAAGAAAAGGCTGAGGTACTTAATGCCTTCTTTGCCTCAGTTTTTAACAGTCAGACCCATTATCCTCAAGGTACACAGTCCCCTGAGCTGGAAGACAGGGATGGAATCCAGGAGAAAGCAGTTAACCATCTCCTACATCACCTGGACACTCACAGATCCATGTGGCTGGATGGGATCCACCTGAGTACTGAGGGAGCTGGTGGAGGAGCTTGCCAAGCCATTTTCCATCATTTTTCAACACTCCTGGCTACACAGAGGAGGTCCCAGATGACTGGAAGCTTGCCAGTGTGATGTCCATCTATAAGAATGGACTAAAGGAGAGTCTGGGGAAATACAGGCCTGGTTATGGAGCAGTTAATCTTGAATGCACTCAATAGGCTTGTGCAGGATTACCAGGGGATCAGGCCCAGACAGCATGGGTTCGTGAAAAGCAGGTCCTGCTTGAACAACCTGAACTCCTTCTGTGACAAGGTGATCTGCCTAGTGGATGAAGGAAAGGCTGTGGATGCTGTGTACCTGGACTTTAGTAAAGCTATTTCCCACACTATTCTCCTGGAGAAGCCAGTGGCATATGGCTTAGACAGTTGTATTCTTTGCTGGGTGAAAATTTGGTTGGAGAGCCAAACACAGGGATGTGGTGAGCAGAGTTAAGTCCCATTGGAGGCCAGTGACAAGTGGTCTTCACCAGGGCTCAGTCTTGGGACCAGTCTTTTTAAATTTCTTTATCAAATATCTGGATAAGGGGATTTAGTGTGCCCTTGGTAAATTTATAGATGACACCAAATTGTGTGGGAGTATTAATCTGCTCAAGGGTGTGAAGGTTTTGCAGAGGGATGTGGACATGCTGGATTGATGGTCTATCAGTTGTATGTTTAACAAGGCCAAGTGTCAGGTCTTTGACATTGGTCCCAACAACCCCATGCAACGCTACAGGCTTTGGGAAGAGTGGCTGGAACACTGCCAGGCAGAAAAGGACCTGGACTGGTGGTTCACATCTGGCTGAATATGAACCAGTGGTGTGCCCAGGTGGCCAAGGTGGCCAACAGCTTGTATCAGGAATAATGTGGCCAGACAGATTAAGGAAGTGGTTGTGCCCCTGTACTTGGTGCTGGTGAAGCCGCACCTCGAGTGCTGTGTTCAGCTTTGGGCCGCTCACTACAAGAAAGACATTGAGGTGCTGGAGCATGTCCAGAGAAGGGCAATAAAACTGGTGAAGGGTCTGGAGCACAAGCCTTACAAGGAGCAGCTGAGGGAACTGGGGTTGTTTAGGTTAGAGGCTGAGGCTTATCGCTCTCTAACCTGAAAGGAAGTTGCAGTGAGGTGGGTGTTGGTCTCTTATCCCAAGTAACAAGCAATAGGATGAGAATAAATGGCCTCAATTTGCATCAGGAGAAGTTTAGATTGTATCTCCTTACTGAAAGTGTGGTCAGGCATTGTTACAGGCTGCCCAGGGAAGTGGTGGAGTCACCATCCCTGGGAGTATTCAAAAAACCATGCAGACATGGCAGTTTGGGAAATGGTCTAGTGGGCATTGTGGTGTTGTGTTGATCCTAGAGGTCTTTTCCAACCTTAATAATCTATGATTCTGTGATTCTACAACAAGCAAACAAGACAGATTCAGAGATTCAAGAAATATCTCCAACTTTGCCTGAAGTTGTCTTGTACACCTATGGAAAATCTCCTTTACTTTTCAGAAAAAAAGTAGATTTTATCCTTAGATGTGTCATGAACATTAGCTTTATATGTTTTTAATTAAAACTTAAGTTATCAATTGACATATTTTTCTCCTGGTAAAATGTTGTTTACTCAGGTGAGATGAAGGCAAGTGTATCAGACTGACTAGAGAGCTAAGGAGGCTGTGGTTATGAGTCTGATATCAACACAAAAACTTCAGGGATTTGGCTATCTTGTCAGTTTATGGTAGTTTCCTGACAGAAGGTCAGCAGGCTGTGAGTGTGTTTGGAGACCATGGGGTAGAACTGCTGAAAAATAAAAAGCATCTCTGTCTCCCAACTCTCATTTTATTTTACCTTTTTTGAAAATATAATTCAGTCTGCAAAGTAGAAACTTAAAAGAACCCAGAGAGAGAGAGAGCAAA
Organism: Zapornia atra; assembly: GCA_013400835.1. Taxonomy (NCBI): domain Eukaryota; kingdom Metazoa; phylum Chordata; class Aves; order Gruiformes; family Rallidae; genus Zapornia; species Zapornia atra. The sequence continues at coordinate 15,497 of VZTU01024782.1, read as the reverse complement.
CAAGAGAGAGAGAGAGCAAACTACCAGAAATACAGACCCTTGTCTTCTTTAAAACTCTTATAGCACAAAAACAGAGAATGAGAGACATTTTCTGAATATCTAAAACATCATTTATTTGCTATAAATAATCTGCTGAACACTGTTCGTATAAACAGACTTAGTACTTCAGGAAATATCTGGAGTGATTTCATTGGCTTCAAGTTTATTATAGGGCTTTATTTCTGGATCAAGAATAGGGTGTTGAGGAATTTGCAGAGTTTCTATTGCACAATGTTTTCATAATACTATTAATCTAATAAATATGTAAACAAATGAAGTACTTTACAACAAAGAAAAATTGACAACAAAAAGTAGTGGTGTACAGGGAATAATAGACTCTTAGATCAAAACAAGATTAATTTTGACCACATTAGAATTGAAGCCTAAGTGAAACATGTTCAGAGTTGCAAAGCCATACCTGACTATTTTTCAACATTTTTACCTTTTAAAATTCCTCTTTCTTTGAAGTTGTTTCAGGACCAGGATAGAATTTCTAGTGGAATCATAGAATCATTTGTGTTGAAAGGGAACACAAAGCCCATCTAGTTCTAACCCCCTGCCATGGGCAGCGACACCCTCTACTAGATCATGTTGCCCAAAGCCCCATCCAATCTGGCCTTGAACACTTTCGGGGAGGGGACATCTACAGCTTCCCTGGGCAACCTGGGCAAGAGCCTCACCACCCTGACAGGGAAGAATTTCTTCTTCATGTCTAATATAAATCTACCCACTTTTAGTTTAAACTCATTCCCTCTTGTACTACCACTACAGTCCCTCATAGAGTCCCTCTCCAGCTTTCCTGTAGCCCCTTTAGGTACCTGGAAGGCTGCTCTAAGGTCTCATGGAAGACTTCTCCAGTCTGGACAAGTCCGACTCTCTCAGCCTGTTTGCACAGGGGAGGTGCCGTACCCCTCTGATGATCTTTGTGGCCTCCTCTGGACTCACTCCCACACCTCCATGTGCTTCTTATGTTGGAGATGCCGGGGTTGTACTCAGTACTGCAGGTGGGGTGTCACCAGAGCAGAGCAGAGGGGCAGAATCTGATTCCTCCACCTGCTGGTCACTCTTCTTGTGACACAGCCCAGGACACAGCTGGCTTTCTGGGCTGCAAGTCCACCTTGCCAGCTCATGTTGAGCTTCTCATCCAGCAACACCCCCAAGTCCTTCTCCTCATGGCTACTCTGAATCCATTCTCTGCCCAGCCTGTAGTTATTCTCAGGAAGTCTGATTGAATCATCTAGTTCACTTTAACATCAGTAGGGGTTAAGAGGAACAAGGAACAATTAACACTCCTTGTGTCACTTAAGTAATTGAAATGAATAGACACAGCAAATGTTCAAGGAACAAGATCTGTTGAGCATTAATATTCTGACCTCTTGTAAGTCAAAGGAAATTTTGCCATTGAATTCTGTAGGACTTTGCTTCTCCCTCCATTTTATTTGAATAAATACTCATTTCATCCTTAATAAGACTTTAAATTAAATAGTGAATTTGGCAAGGCTACATAAGGTGCAAAATATAGATTCATCTGTTCTGTATTGATGTTATTTGCTTTCCCAAGCAGCAGAGCTATTTTAAAACTGCATTTTTCCATCTGCAAAGAGATTATTAGGGATCTCTAAAAATATGCAAGGACTGCTCATATTTGCTGGTTCAGTAATGTTAGTTCAGTCCTGGTTTCACCGAATGTTTGGCCAGGATTCATCTAAAGATAATTTTATTGGTGTCTTATGTTTAATGTGCATATAAGATAGCAATTCCCAGGCTATTTAAAATATTCGAATGTCTCAATCTTGTTAAAATATATATGAAACATGCCTCCAAACTAATTTGGGTGATTTAATTTTTTTTTCTTTTTTACAAAGCTCCTTTTATTATGACTAGGGTGGAATGAAGCAATATGGCTTATAGCATAAGCCCCTGTTATTCAATGGAGCATGCACGGATCCTGTTCAGTCATTTCCTGGGTAGCCTTATGCAAGCCCCCTCACTGCTTAGTGTTCTTTGACAAGTTGGTGATATTGTTCTGGATGATGTCCCTCACCTTCTTTTTTGCAGACAGATAGACACCTCTCAATTCAAAGTCCTAGAGCTCTGAATTACTCTTTGGAAATGTGTCCCTCTCTACTATCCTTGGGTTATAACAGTAATTTAGTATGATTACACTCTTAATTCAGGAACCTCACTTTGGAGGTTATCCAAAGGAAAGTGAACCTTAGAGACTACCTAGTGAACAGAAGATGATGGTGATTTTTTTTCCTTTACGGAGGTGACAAAATGTTAAAGACAGTTGTCCTGATGTAGAATTGTATAATCTCTGCAATTAATGAAAATATGGGGTTTTTTTAAAGGCCAAGGAACTGAAATGTTGTTGTAAAAGGGTAATTTTGTTGCTTGCTATAAAACTGTGAGAATAACAGATTTTGACAGGAAAAGCAGCAGACTTTTGATAAACACTGTCAAACAGCTTAAGTCTAACCAGTAGAAAATAGTAAAGACACAGAAATATACTGATTTCTGGTTGCCAAAGCAAACAAATAAAACCCCACATAGATTATTTTAAATATTACCCTAAGCTGTACTCAAAGAAAGCATAGCACTGAAGCGCTGCAAACAGAAAATCTCAGAAAGGTCAGATCACGTGGAATAAACCATTTAATTATTGCAGATGAGGCCTTGGTCTTGGTGCTCCTCAGTTTGACATCCCAAACAACCATAAATTTCTTTCCATGGAGAAAAAAATCCTAAACCACATAAAAATGAGTATTTCTGTTTTGAGGCAGGACCTAGGTACTTTTAAATAATGGATACTTCTTGTCAGAACATGAGATCAGACAGTCAGAAAGGAAGGGAGAACAGTGAAAGCAATACTTACATTATTGAAGAGAATTCATATGGGATTTAAGGGTAGGAATACAGGTATAGCAAATTATTTCAGAGAGACCAGGTGAAAATGAGATGACATATAAGGTGCACTTAGAAAGAAAAAGGATAAATTTTCTCAGTATAAGAAGTGAACAATTAAGATTTGGTTCTTCTGCACCCAGATCTGAAACTAAAAAATTTTGGGAGCAAGTCCAACTTTTTCCATGAAGGAGTGATTTTAGAAATGGGGTGTTTTCCTGATGCATATTTAGATTATCAATGTGATTTTCCTATTCCCTGAGTTCTCTGGGATTTCTGTCTTGCCTCTGACATATAAATGTTCCAAAGCAGATGATCTAGAGCTCAGCTGTGCCATTTGCGATCAATCCTCAGGGAAAATTCCTTTGGCTTCCATCATTTAGCTGATGCTGAAGCATTGGAAAGCTTAACAGCACTTTAGTCTGTAGCTCTTCATCTTTCATTGGGAAAGTGGAAATTTGATTGTTCCTTCCTTGAGTCTGAGTGTATGATGTCTGCTGCATGAGATGCCTACAGCTGATGTCTGCCTTTAATGTTGTCTGTAGTAATAGTAATAACTAAATGGGTTACAGTTACAATGTAACAAATTGATAAGACAGATTTCAAATGACCAAATGGTATGCTAGTTTAACATAAGTATGATCTAAATTTCATAGTCAGTGCATCTGATTTGTATCACTCCTGCTAAAGGCACCTTTTCCCTTGGTCCCAGCCATGCATTTGTCACTCACTTTCTTAATGTTAGCACGTGTTTGGTTGCTCAAGCCAGGAAGTTGGAGTGTGGTTGAAAAGAAATCATAGAATCATAGTCTGGGCTGGGCTGGAAGGGACCCCAAGGATCACAGAGTTCCAACCCCCTGCCACAGGCAGGGCCACCAACCTGCAGGCCTGGATCTACACAAGGTTGCCCAGGGCCCCATCCAACCTGGCCTTGAACACCTCCAGGGATGGGGCATCCATCACCTCTCTGGGCAGCCCATTCCATCACCTTACCACTCTCTCTGTAAAGAATTTCCCCCTAATATATAATCTAAGCCTTCCCTCCTTTAGCTTTAGTCCATTACCCCTTGTCCTGCCATTGCCTGCCCTTTTAAAAGGTTGTTTCCCCTCAATCAACTTTTCAATCCACTTTTGAAAGACATTTTTTAGTCAAGTTGCCTTACGGGAAGCCTTGGAAATATAACTATGAATGTGAGGAAAGGAAGAGCAAGTAGTTTTTTTCAGGAGTCCATCCATAGACTAGGTTAAAAAGGTCATGTAACTACATCCCCGAAGTGAAAAATCTATTATGAAGATTAGCTAGTGAGCTACTGAGAACTTTATATGTAAAGAAGTCAGATTCTTAAACCTTAATGAACTCATGGGGATTTTGATGAGAATTTAATCAAACTATGCATCTTGAATGTCTTACTCAAATTTATTACACCATTTATCTTTCCTACAAGGCCTGTTCAGATAGTTACATTTCATTAAGGAAAATTTGCTTTAATATATCAGTGAAACAGATTAAAAATATAGTGATTAAGTTATTTACAGCTCATACAAATAAATCTAAACCAGAGACTAGGATATTTCTAATCTGTGGGGCATGGGGAGGACACTTAGTGTTGATGTAGCAATATTATTTCTCCTTGTTGATCTTCAAGCACCTAGTAAAAAATATCATGTAGTCAAAGGTAATCTTAAATATGCCACTGTCCTTTGCAATAGCTACAATATAACACAGCAGGCAAATAGGCAAAAAGAACCCAAAACCCAGCATTTCTGTGTTGGTACTTCTGCTCTGGACTGGCACCTTCCAGCACCTTTAGCACAGAAATACACAATCTGAAAGGATTACACTTAAACCTTCAATCCTGAATGCTGGAATACCCTTCAGAAATTAAGATATAAATTAATGTATTCTTTTTTCACCTTGCAGACTGAAGAGCCATTGAAAAGTAAAGCTGATAATATAGAAGTACAATTGCAAGAACTTGGCTTCATTATCAATTCAGGACACACATGCAACATAATTTGAAAATAATTGAAACTGAACAAATACTCCAAGTAGTTCATGGATGTGTGAATAAGATGTGAACAGAGAGCTGTTATTAGTTATATTGCTCCAGGTTTGGTCTTTGAAACAGAGCTACAGAATATATTCTTACATCTTGGTATAAGAATTAGGTATGAAATCTATACCTAATTGTAAGTTAGAAGCTATTTGCAATGGATTTTTTACCAGAAAAATATAAAGTATATACAGTGCAAATTCCTTGTTTTAAAGATTCAGCAAACAACTTGTTCTGTAGTGGCTGAGTGGCAAAAGAAATAAAATACCCTTAGGAATCCTGTTGTTCTTGAGACAATTCTGAATTATTAAGGTAGTGAGGCCACTGGATGTGGTTGTTTTCACTTCAACAAATAAGATTTTAAGACCTTTAGAAAGTTTAATGTCAATGAATGATTGAGGAAATAGTAAACACAGCTTAAGAGACTAATCAACAGAATTAGTCTGGTGAGAGGGAACTGAATCACTTCTTAGAAGTATGTTTTGGCATAAGGAGAAAAAAACATTTAAGAGTAGCAATAGAGTAGAAATATTTGTGTTAGAAGATAATTCTGACAGAAAATTATATAGAAAAACTCATAATGATTATATTTATGCCAAAAATTAACTGACATCTCAAGCCTTAAAATAACTTCCCAAATAAGACAGATAAGGTAAGGATATTGCAGTGTTCCAACATGAAGCTTAGTAAGTATATGGGGAAGAATGACAGGAGAGGGATGAACTCAGAATGAAAAAATTAAGTCTGTGAGAAGAAGTTACAGGTTTTTAATCTTCTGATATTCCCCCAAATGGAGGCAGAAGGCTATGAAAGGATGCATAACTGCTATCTATTATGATACATTTATACACGATAAATCCAGATTACTGTTGTTTGCCTCCCAGGGCAAGGAATATCTTTCCTTTCTTCTAAATAACTTGACTGCCATTATGTTTTCCATTCCTCCTTTAGAAAGAGGACAAGTGGCATAGGTGAAGAGAAGACATTGAGTGAAGTGTGTTACTGCTTCTAGTGCTAACGAGAACTATCTCATGACCATGGTCAGTGAGATTTGCACTTTTACCCACAATGAGACTGTCCTGAGGTTTTTTGCATTTATTTCAATGTAGCTTTAGGTTCATCCTGCATATTGTGTGCTGTTGCAGGAGTCTAAAATGTCGATTATAACAACATAAGAGGTAAACCAATTTCCCTCTTATAACACCAATGAGCATTTAGAGAACAAGGCATGAAATGTTTCCCTAGCTATGTTTAGATTTTTCTAAGGAAGGGTTTTTATTCTGTAATAGCTCTAAATGGTTATATCTTTCATGCATTTAAATGAGGAAGACCCTAGATTTCTCAGGTTATTTTGCAGTTTGGGGTTACAGATTTTGTATCGTTTGAACTTTTGTATAAAGGTCTGCTAATAAAAAGGTGAGAAGGACTTAGAGTAGATGTTTGAAAGACCCACTGGGCATCATAACACCAATGATCTATGAGTCATACCAATCTTTAGTTCCTGCGTCACTTCAGTCAGTCAGTCTTAAGGCCACCTACATCTCTTTGCTAAATATGGGGTAGTAGAAGAAGTCAATAATTAACTTAAAGGAGATAGATTGGTTTAAGAAAAATAATGACAAAGATTACACCCGTATACATGCGGCTCAGGTGTAAATTGTGAATTTTCTTTTTTTTTTTTTTTTCTTATCTGACTAAAGACATGCTGTATACAAGAGGTTTGATTATAAAGCCATTAAGTCAGCAGCTGATGCTGTACATAATAAGAAGTGATGAAGTGTGACGGCAGCATATCTTGTACATTATCATAATAATTTTTAGACACGCTGGCTAGAGAAATGTGTTGAGTTACAAGGCTGGTATCTCTGAGTGAAGAAAAGAGCTGTAAGTGTGTTGAAGGGTGATTAGGGCATTTGGAAATCTGCATAGGCTGCTCAATGTGTTCTTCACCAGCGTGACAGTGAATCTACGCCAATATAAGCAAACTAGTAGTTGGCATAGCATAACTATTAATTTTTCTTCTTTCTTTCTTTCTGAATGTAAATAAATGTGATTGAATATATACTTGAATATTAGTCTTAGCTTAGGCTGTTGTGTTGCAGTTTATAAGGTAAATACTTAGCACATAACAAAGTTTAAAATAATTTATCTTAAAACCGCACTTCTTTATTTCACCATTTTCCCCTAAGAACCTTAAAGTGCTGAGGAAAGGTAGGAATATAATGTTATCCAACAGTTCACTGTGGAAATATTTCACTCTTTGTTATTGCATGTTGAATATCTGTGACTGAAATAAGTCCAATGAAAATAAAGATTTGTCATTCCAAAACAGGTCAGGTATAGAAAAGTCAGTAAGCTGTAAGGATGGCATATTATCTAGCTCTGACTTTTGTTTACAGCTGTTGGGGTTTCTTCCTTCTTATTTGGTCTTTCACTTTGAAAGATGGCTGAAATATACCATAGTCTCTTTATTGTGAAACAACCAGTCTTTCAGCAGTGTTGCCTCAAGTTATTTTCTCTGTTATGGCTCTACAACATTATACAATAAAGTCTTACCAAGAGCAAATTCAACCAGTAAAGGTTTAACAAACTGATTCTGATCTCATTTGTAACCAGGGAGGTCTATGGTGCGCATCAGTTCTTAGTTTATTTGAAGTCAGCTCCAGGAGGAGCAGCATATGGCTTTTACACTGTTGACGTCAGTGAAGTTAGACTGTGTTTACACTCATGCCAATAAGATCGGAATTTGTTCTTAGTATTCTAGAAGTGAAAATCTCCAGGCATCCTAAATATAATTTCTATACCAGTCCTGGGTACTTCAGAGTGCTTCATCTCAATGAAACACAGGACGAATTTTAAGAAATGCCAGCTTATCACATATTATAAGTCTCTGAATAACCAGTTTAGGCCACAGCAGTGCTTGTCTCCTTAGTGGGAGTTTTTTTACTAAATTCAAGTGAGTAGGTTGCTCTAAGTCCTGCTACCTGATTTAGAAACAGTATAGGGAACAGATAATAAGTCACAGAGCCCTAATTCTCCCTCTGCTCTCTTCCCTTAGAAGGCTACTTGTGCTACTCAACAATACTGTAGGAAAATAGCAGAAGCCTTTAACTGGTTCATATGAGTTGAAAAGTTGTCATCAAATATATTCACCCAGAAAGACTGTCAGCTGGAACATGTCCATGATTGAGGCAGAGGGATGCAGGTAGAGAGTTTATAGAGAGGAAATTTTGTCTATGCCAGTGTTAAGTTAGCTGTACAATACAGGTCATATTTTAGATTTCATCTAACTTGATTTAAAGTCAAGCATCTCACCTAAACTAATTATCTGTGTTTCTCTATAAACAACTGAAATACTACTTTTGTATTTCTAGGAATGAGTTATCTTACCTAAAAGAAGCATCCATGATATCATGAATCACCTGTGAGAGGTGCCTCATCTTTTACACCTTTGCACATTTCTCACTTCATCTAGAGACTAGAGATATTTTTTATTCCTTTATGGAAGAGATGAGCATTTACAGCTCAGAGTAGTTGCTATAACTGAAGCTGATGAGGACTTTTATCTGACTGTTTAAACTTGCATGCAAATCTGGGGAGAGGGGGAGGGGGAAGAAAAAGAGAAATATTTCTAGGTCCTTGATATCTTTAATAATTTAGACTTCCCCCAAGTTAGGAGACTTTTTTTACTTCAATGTCATTAATTTGGCTTCTGTTAATGGATAACATAGTTTTCTCTATTGGAGGCTGAGCTGACCCTAACAGGGTATGAGTGACAGAAGCATCCTATTGTGATCAGATGAGTGTGTCCATGCATCGTTGGCATAGGGTCCCACTCAGAAGAGTGGTTCCAGGACTCAGAGGGTACTAGTGGGGCCAGTAACCACCACCTGGTGTAACCACCATGGAGGCAGAGAACATTAAAATGTGTCTACCTTGCCTGGAAGATCCTACCTCTTTGAGGCAGGAGGATCCTTTTGAGGATCCTTGTGTCATGGAGTTGCTACATGTTGAAGTACACCAATTGCTGATTACAAACATGATAGTGCACCAGTGGTAGTATGGCATTGACCATGACTTCCTGGTCAGAGAATCCATTATTTGACTCCTCAAATAGCAAACCACAAGTCCCTTAGATCTTCTCTGAGGTTAAAGCAACAATTTAACCTCCCGAGGTGCTCTGCACATGTATAAATAAATGTTTTTAAAGCATTCTGATATGATAGTGATGAATAGTTATTTTATAAAAGAAGGTGGGCAGGCAGGCAAGGCAAGCAGGTGGGAAGGGGGAGAA
>VZTU01024781.1:64302-153508 GCA_013400835.1 Zapornia atra | reverse complement strand
GGGATACGGTACGTGACAGCTACATCATAGATGAACAGACCAGTACCTGCAAATGCCATTTAATGGGAATAAACGAACACTTCCCAAACACTGTTGATCTGGTCAAATGTTAGGATGAGATGCTTGCTTCTCTCCTATGACTAGAAAAAGTGCCTAGGATAAGTTCCTTAGAGGTAGAGGTCTGTGGTATCAACACTGGGACAGAAAAATTTCCTTTCAGAACATCTGTCGTTTTACACTGATGAAAACACACCACTTCATTAATGCTAACTGTTATTTTGCATAAATCGAGGCAAATATACATAACCTACATTTTTTTGGTATCATTTAAGGAGATTTTTTTTTTCTAACTAAAAGTTCTATTTAAAGATGAGTGCTTCTGAAAATCAGTTTTGAGTTTGTTTATGGGAGGAATGATTAGGTTGAGCAGATTCTGCATTTAATGACAAAATAACTTAAAGTTGTAATATTTTAATTCCAATGTAAGCCTACTTGGTAAAATATTAAAAATATTATTAGAATGCAGAAAGAAGATACTATTAAATGAAATAAAAATGCTTTAGTGACACAGATACACCAGTTACTATGTGACCAAGTATATTTTGGGAACTAAACCAAGATCCAAGAAGTTTTTCAGAATATGAAAAACATTGCAAGCTCCTCGTTTTCAAACATTTATATATTGAGTTAAATGCAGTATGAGTGTAAACACATCAGCAAAGTTTGTATGACTTGCATCTTCTGAAAACTTAAGGCCATGTGTCAAGTGTATGCCAAGAAAATAACATATTTAATTTTAAATTTTAGAAGACATGTTGACAAACTGTGATTTTTTTTTCTAAAAAATCCCTTTTCTTTTTCAGTACTTTTGACAGAAAGCTGTGATTTTTATATGCAATAATTCAAAATTAAAATGTTTTAATGAAGTTCAACAAATTAAAATCCTGATTGTATTTGTTATTTACAGACATTAGTAAAACCGTTCAACAGGGTCTGTGAACTGAAAAACACCTCTTAGGAAAGCTAGTACTCTGATTTGTAAGGCCACTCATGTAGATAGATAATAGATACCAAATATGTCCTATTTTTAAAGTAAGCTTAGTTTAATAGATACGTGCAACAGTGTCGAATTAATTCAACAAACTGTTTCATTTAATTTTGTGTTCTGAGTCAACAAGTTCCAGGAAGAACAATTTTCAAAATGTCTTCTGGGCAAACATGAAGTTATATATCAATAATCATATGATATATAAACATATATAGCATATATATAAATAAAAACCTCTGTTTACAGGGGAAAAAAATGCATAGCTTCTTCCAAGTCTTTTTTGCTGTCCAGGGTAAACACAGTATGAACCCATGGCCATGGACATTATCAGAGGGATTCTCCTACACCTCAGCACCCTGGGTTTGGCTTGCTGCCCCTTGACTTTTCTGAACTATTTATTTTAATTACAGTTTGTTCAACTGCAAGAAGCCTTTATATGTGATGGAGGGGAGATAGTACTATTTTGACTTCTGCAGCAGAGTCTGCTTTGCTGTCCGAATCATACTGAGGTTATTCATCTTTTAGGAGCTATTTCTAAGCCAAGCAAAATGTCTGTGCCTCTGACAGAGGCACTGGTTTTCTTGTTAGTCTGTGACATCCATCTTTTTGGAAAAAGGGGAGAGTAACTAAATGTGAAGTTGTTCTTCTCCACTTCCTTTGGACCTGCCTTGGCCTACTGGCAGCTGATTAGCTTCTGGGTTGGGAAGGAACGTAGGTATCTAGTTCAAAGCTGACATTAGTGGTTCGTGTTTGATTTTGTCTTTTTAGAAACATAGGATTTTATTTTATTTTCTCGTTAATGCTGGTGGATGTATCATCGTCTAAGGCAGATTTGCTTTCATTGAAAATTATGCACTGTAAACTCGCAGTTACATAAATTCTAGCAAAATAATTAGTTGCAAAATGTAATTATACATGTTTTAATTTTAAACAGTGGATAGAAATATTGGTGTCTAATTTTAAATACAGTGAGGGGAATTACAAAATGATTAAGTGCTTTATCCAAGGTGATGTGACACTGCAGGTCTTAGACCTGTGTTTAGGAATTGGTTAATGCGGGAAACAGTTATAATGCATTGCAGATAAGCTTTATGCTTGCTGTAGTTTTGCGTGGCTGGGTTCTGGTGGAGAAGGGGGGCTGCTGAAAGAAGCAGCCAGAAGCTCTCTGCAGGCCCCACAGAGCAACCATCAGCTGGCTCAAGGCTGGAGTCGTTGCTGACCAACGCCGAGCCCATCAGCGACGGTCATAGCACCTCTGGGAATCACATTTAGGAGAAAAAAAACACCAGCAACTGCTTTTTTCCCCCAGAGAAGGGAGTGACAGGATGTAAAAAACTGTGCAGGCCCCAAAGCCAGGGAATGGGTGAAGGAGGAGGCGCCCCAGGTACCAGAGAGAAAGATGCCCCTGCAGCACGTGGAGAAATCCATGGTGGAGTGGGTGTCCCCATGTAGCCCATGGAAAAGGCTGAGATCCCACCTGCAGCCTGTGGAGAGACCCCACGCTGGAGCAGGTGGACACATACAGAAGATGCTGTGACCCATGTTGTAGCAAGCCCCTGCCAGCACTTGGAGCCTGAGGAGAGTGACAGAGACACACACAGATTAATGAGAGAGATCTGTGCTGGAGCAAGTTTGCTGGGGGGAGCTTGTGACTCCATGGGGGACCAGGCTGGAGCAGTCTGGCCCTGAGAGACATTCTATGATTTATAACTGCACAACATAGGAGTGACCCACGCTGGGGCAGCTGGTGAAGAGCTGAAGCCCTGTGAGAAAGGACTCATGTTGGAGAAGTTCATGAAGGACTGTCTCCCATGGGTGGGACCGCACAGTGCAGTAGGCAAAGGGTGTGAGGAATTCCGCCCCCCCAGCTAAGAGGGAAAACAACTCTCGAGGAACTGACCAAAACCCCCATTCCCCCATTCCCTGATGTTCTCCGTGCCACAATGGGGTGAAGAAGGGAGCGAAATCATGACTAAAGCGAAGTCTAAGAAGGGAAGGGTGAAGGGAGGTGCTGTAAGATCTGGTGGCACTTCTCCTTATCCAACTCTTGTTACACTGGATGTGCAGTGCAGTGTAATAAATTAGAAAATTTTCTTTCCTTTCTTCTGAGTTGAATCTGTTTTGCCCGTGATGCTAATTGTGGAATGATCTCTCTCTCTCCTTAGCTCGACTCCTAAGCCTCTGAATATATATTTTCTCCATTGTGCAGCTGAAAAGGGGGGGAATAGTTGACTTCGGTGGGTGTTCGGCCTCCAGCCAGGGTCAAACCACCAAAGCAGTTAACTATGGTGAGACCAGAGAAACAGATTTGAAATCCATTACTCTCTCTATATATATATGTATGTTAAGAAGATATAAAACCAGATTGTAGCAAACTGTCCCTTTATGACATATGAACTTTCAAATAGGTTAAGAACATAATACAATTAGAAAGCTGCACAGGAGAAATATAATTATTAAGCATATGCTTACAATGGATTATAATACAGCAAGAAAAGGTCTGTAGGGTAAATAACGGTCTCTTACAGTTTCACTTCATATGATCAATGTGACATTCTCTTGGCTGTAGTAACTATTATATATTACGCTCTGTACATTGTTTTAGGGAATATTTATGTAGAATACATACAATGCAAAACAATATCATGTGAACGTAGCCTGCAGAGAATATTCAGGTCCTCTTGCATATTTTACCTATTTGTGTGCTTCTATATATTGCCTATGAAGAAATTTACTTACATTTGAGACTATAGTGTATCATTGTACAATCCAATTATTTCTGTTAATTTGGATTACAGAATATTAGCCAAAAGTTTAAACAATAGATCTACGAAGCAGAGGTTCTAAGAAAGGTGAATTTACTGCATTGAGTAAGTTGCAAATTGAACAATTAGTTTTGATTATGAAAAATACCAGGTTTTATCAATATTGTTTACCTAGAAATCATTGTAAAACAATTCTGCCTGCTAAACAGAAAGTTCCTTAAATCCTTAGTACAAATAAAAAATATTCAGCCACAATACTATATGGGAACTGAAATTAAAAGGCCGGTGCTCTCTGATGAAGGAGAAGTTTATAGACTATTCAATATATGTTTGCTTTTAATCTTCTTTCTTCATTCTGCCATTATTGAAGAGAATGCGAAGAATATTTTCTTCATGCAGTCAGATCTAGTGAATGACAAATGTACTTGCTTAGGGATCATTTTCAACTCCTCCCCCAGCACGAGTGAAAGACTTAGCATTTTTAATAGTGTGTTTTTCAGGTCAGATGTACTTCTTAATAATCGTTTGCATGTAGCTCTGCATTTTCTTACTTGATCTGTTTGAAGATTTCTAGTGTGCATCTTGTGGATCTTTTGCCTGGCAAAAAATTGGTTTAAGGAAGGAAATGGGCATCTGATCTCATTGATAAAAGCTTGTTGGTTTTATTAAGTGCTGAATAGTTCAGCTGCTTCGGATGAATGCTGCCTTAATTCTCGGGCCATTTTACTGAAATGAATAGGCTTTCCTCCTGAAAGAGAATGACAAATATGTTAGAAGGCAGACCTTAATTTTCCCTGATAAGATGAAAATGTATCATTTGTTTTATACTTATTACTCTAATTCTCAAAATGTTTTGGGAAGTAGCAATAAACCATCTATCTTTTAACAGATTTTGCTAGTGTGTATATATGCTTGGCGCTATATATATACATACACACACATATATTTGTGCAATTAGCTGCTGGCGGTGGGCAGTAAAATGGCTATTATGGACTCTCCATATGGAATGAATTCCAGAATTAATCTTAGCTTATTGCAGAGGAAATGTACTCATCCACTGGCAGAAGAGTGTCATCTGTACCAACTGCCTGCTCCTGGAGAGCTCCAGTGCCTGGTAGCTGCTGGCATGGTGGTCAGCGGGAACACCTGGGAAGCACAGAAACACTGGTGGGAGGGAAAGGGTGGTCCAGGCAACACAGACATGGTGAGTTTTTTCCCCTTGGAGTGTGTGTACGTGTGTGTGCGTGAGTTTAAGAGTCTTAGGTTTTTTTAAATTATGATTTCTTTTCTGAGATCATGCACAAAAAGAGTTAAAACATACTCAACCCTGAGGAGAAAGAAGAGTCTATTTAGTTGACACCCATCAACAAAGGGACTATAAAATGGACTTTTAAGGACTGGGAGCAGAATTTGCTGGGTCATCTGCATCCAGCCTCTGGAATTATACAGGTCTCTAGTTCAGTGGCATTTGTGAAAAAGCATTAATTTAGCTTAATAATGAGTTAGTCTGTATTGTGTATGTCTTGGCCTTCAAAAGGTTTAAAGCCTGTTTCCAAAACTACTCCAATCTGTTTTGTCAAAAACAGTGCACCTAGTTTATGTCAGTAAATCCTTGCCCTGGTTTTTGGCTGGGATAGAGTTAATTTTCAGAAGAACTTGCGAGGGAACACAGCCAGAACTGGAGATCCAAACTAGCCAGAGGGGTATTCCATACCGTGATGTCATGCTCAGCCTAAAGGGGGAAGCTGGCCAAGGAAGAGGAGTTGCTCTTCAGGGACAGGCTGGGCATTGAGTTCAAGGCTGTGAGCTGTTTCATCGTGCATCACACTCTTTGCATATTCTAAGTACTATTTTTGTTACTGTCCTCTTCCTCTGGTCTCCCGGCAAACCATCCTTATCTCAACCCACTAATTTTACCTCCTTCTTCCAATTCTGTTCCTCATCCCACCAGGGGGGAGGGAGGAGAAAGTAGCTGTGCTGGCGCTGAACCACAACACTTGTAAAAAACTTATCTTCATCAGGACACCACAAATCACTAACCTCAGCCACTGCTCCCACTAAATTCAAGGAACTGCATTCAAGGATTGGATTTCTAATAAGAAAATACATGGTGTCTATTTGGTAGTTTTAATACTTCAGCTGCTTCCAAAGAAATTATGCATTGAAAAAATTAAATTAGAGTGATGAACAGAAGCCCATCAGAAATTATGTGCAGCTCAAAAGACAGGGTAACATAGACTTGCGTAATAAACTTTGCAGTAGTGTTATTTTTTACACTTAAGAGTTGAGCATTTGTGAGGATGACAGTACTGACAATGTTTGTCAACAGAAATCCTGCTTTGATGCATCCACCCAGACATAAGGCTGAATGGTTCACTGGATTAGGGATGGGATAAAGAACAGTAAGCTATGCATTCCTGATTCAAGAATGTCTCATTATTAGTTCCTATTAATTGGTATGCCAGAATTTGGTGTTGGGGCTAATTTGCAGTAAAAGCTATTCTTTATGAACAAATATTCATACCACAACTCAAACATTTCTCAGCAGAGATCATTAAATCATGGAAATGTAGAGCTTGAATTGACTTGAAGAGATCATGTAATTCATCACTTATACTGAAAGCAGGTTCAAGTACATCCATATGTGACAGATGCTGGTGTATATTCTGTTCTTAAAGTGAGAAAACTTTTCCTGAGATCACACATAAATATTCTTTGCTGCAAATTAAGATAATCTCTTGTTATCTGCCACGGTAACAAGGAAAAATTGAAAGCTGTGTTTTCTGAACCAACTTCTGCCTACTCTAGTCAAATTCCTCTCCCCTTGCACCTTCCTATTGCTGCTTCCTCTCGGCTGCACCTTGTGGGTTTCTTTCACCTTTCCTTAATTCAAATCGCACGGTTTGGTCGCTTGCTATCTCCTTGTTTTCATTTGGGCTCTCCAATTAGTCCAGACTAACTTGTCCCAAAACCCTGACAGTTCTCTGTAAAAGGTCCACAGGGCTGAGTAGCAAAAAGGAAATACTTCAGTGTCACACATAAAATCTTTGTTATCAAATCCAAAAGGCACGTTGCTTTTTTCCTGCAGCAGAGACATGTACTGACGTACATTTAGGGATCCATTATAAACCCTCAGACCCTTTCTATTATACTGCTGAGTTTCCAGGCTGTTGTCATTTCAGTATTATAGTTGAACCCTCTTTTTAAGCATCTCACTTAGAACTTAGGTATTGTAGATTTGTAGTTATTTCACATGAGTGGTTTTCTTTTGCTCGCCAGGTTCACGTGGCGTTCTGGTGTCTGTGTAGTTATTTAGGAGCATGCCACGAGTCATGCCGTACCCCATGAGTGCTCTAAACGCAGTCCCATCTGTACCACTCTGCAGATGCTGGATGAAGCTGGGGCCAGGACAAACTTCTGTAGAGTTATGGTTGCCCATTGTCCCACAGGTCATTAAAGAAACATCAGCAGCTTTCTGTATGTTGTTTTTCAACATGGTTTGCACCATCTGGGGCTTAGCTCTCATGTTCTGTGTAGACATTAGATCTGTTTGAGACATCCTCAGTTTACTGTCTAGCTTTCCCCTGCCAGGACTCAGTCCAGCAGGATGGGGTACTCCCAAAAGGTCTGTCATATCCATGAGCCTCATGTCAGGAGACCTACTGGGCCTGGATAACTCTGCCTGATTCCTCATAATTTTCCAGATGTTATTGTAGACTATTGCCTCATTCTTCCTTTTGACTCTTTCAAAAAATTTTTGATTTTTCACTATCAAAATATATATTAATATGACAAATTTTCCTGTAGGTTTTTCTTACTGGATTTCTTCAGACCTAGCTATGCTCTTCCTTACTGTTTTGAGGAAGATTTGTCAGACAAGCATATTTTCTTATTTCCCCTAGAAGGGGAAAGAATTCTTTGCTACAGGTTTATTTTCATTTATTAAGATCCATGAGTAAAAATTTCCCAAAGACATAACTCCATTAATTTGTTATAATTAATATAAAATGAAAAAAAAAATTTGGTCCAGCAAGCAAAAATACATTTTTTAATTTTTATCTCCTCAGCTGTGAAGGGAAATCATCGTGGCCAAAACATGGCAGTAACCTAACTGGAATATTGTTAGCGGGCAATGTCAATATGTGTAGAGATTTCATACAGAGATAAAAGATTGAAATCATTGTTATTATAAAAGTTCCAATTTTTCTGATTTTTTTTTTTTCCTTTAAAAAGCATGAAGTGCTTTCAGAAGAGCTCCTTGCAAACTTCATATAAGCCCTGTGTAAAGACAGTCAGCAAAGTTGATAAGGATAATTTTAGAAAGGAAGCTGAATGGTTCAGTTTTTGCTATGAAGGAGACGTGTAGCTTCAGTAAATGAGAACATTTATATTTGGCTTGCGGGAAGAATCATTTGATTTGGTTGAGGCAGTTGTTGCTGATCTTACAGTTCCATTTTTTAATATAAATTGAAACATTTCCAGTAATGACATATATGTTGATATTAAACCTTTCACTGAAGATAGTAATCATACTGATATAAATACATTGCACAAGGATAGTAACGCTCGGTTGTAGCGTATTTTATGTTAATCCAGAATGGATGGCTAGAAGTAAGTTAAAAAACGTTCCTGGGTATCGTTTTTCAACTTTATTTGAAATAATCGAGATTGTTTGAACTGTTTTTATCAGTATGGCTCCAGAATATATGCATCCATTTTAGTTCCCTTTGAAGATGATTGCCACAGGAAATTAGTCTTTATTATTGCATTGGCCTTATGCAGCAGAATAAAGCTTGAAAAAACAAAAGTTAAAAAAAGAAGAAAAAGTACTTTGCTTACTATATCTTCACTTTTTCTCCTTCATTTTTTTTTCTGGTTAAATTGCTTCCTTCTCACTTGGCAGTGTGTTTCTAAATTATATTTGGGATTAAATGCACTAGCTACAGATTGGGTAGATACTGCTGAGACTTAGAAGTTGGATATGGATTCTTTTGAACATTTAAATGAACTCCTATTATTTAACCTGAGAAATCTTTGTCAAACAGTGGGATTTGCCATTTGCATAAATATTTTTTTTACCTTCCCAAATAGTTTTCTTTTGCATTCAAGAGTTACACCTTCTTGTAAACTAAGAAAAAAGAATCAAAGGGACATGTGAAGGAAATTTGGTCCTTGGCATGTTTTAAGTGATGGCTGATTTTTTTTTTTTTTGCAATATCTTTATAATTTCTGCTGAAAAGCAAATGTTTACAGGTGTTACAAAGCCCCTGTACAACAGGCACACAGTGACACATCCAGAGAGCTGTAAATTAGTGAATTCTGAAGACAGCACCCCAGCGTGCCAGGGAAGCCTTCATGAAAAAGGGACACCAGATACCATTCAGAGGACAACTTCTAGCTGCCTTAGCAGGCTGCAGTCCTGATTCGAACTCTCTGAGCTGCAGTGGAAAAGTGTGATTTATGATCGCTGAAAATGGATTAGTGCTGCTCTACCCAAGGGCATCCAGCAGTCGTTTTGTCTGTGGAGATATTGGGTGGCAGAGTCAGACAGTTTCTGTCAGCTGCAGGGTAGATAGCTGCTGGGATGTATGCTGTCCCAACAGAGAGTTAAGCAGCCTCATGGGCTGTCTTCAGGTTGTTGGGTCCTCCTGGCATCTACTCTGCCTTGTGTTGGAAAAAGTTAATTTCACATGAGGCTTCCTAAAATCTGCCACTATATCATGGCCTCATCATCCCTTTGCTCTGGTTCAAGTTACTAAGTGAAAATTCAGTTTTGCAAAGAAAATAAAACATCTTTTAGTACAAAGAAAGTAAAACAACTTTTTATAGGAAAGGTGATTATGCATTTTAGGTCTGGGTACCTCAGCTGTGCATCCTTCCTGTGATATTATAGCAGAGAGATTATGTTTTAATAAAGACATTTCAATAGTAATGTCTACTTTCTGGTGTTTTACTATTGGTTTAGGTTTCAGATGAAAATTAGAAAATTAGGTTTCTCTTTGCCATAACAGGAACATTTCTGTGATGAATCTTTAACATACCAGCCTCTGGCAGGTAATGCAGTTGCCTGGAGGAAATTTTAAAAGCTTTTTAAAGTGCAGTGTTACCAGTAGATGGTTTGTAGTATCCCAGTTCCTCTTCAAAATCACTCACTCTGAAATGTACTCTGAAATATGCTCTAAAGCAAATGAGGTTACGGAGAACAAGTTTAAGAAAAAAAAATAAAATCAAACAACAAGGAGTTTTGTAGAAGTGATTAAAATAGAGAGGGAAAACAAGAAAAATAAGGAAAGAGTCATCTTCCCATAATAGAAACAAACTCAATTAGTCTGAAATGGAGTTTTGTACAGTGACTTGCAAATAATAGTAGCAAAAAAATCATTAGGTTTACAATTTTAATACAGTTACGCTTACATTGAAAATTAGAAGTTGACGAATGCGACCTCCCTGTCTGTGGGGATGAGGATGTTTCACGAGCAACTATTTGAATTATCCAAAGCATAAATTTTCAGCTAATGGCAACCTCCAGCCATCTGCTAGGAGAGCAACACAGCAAGATGTGGCAGTGCTTGAGCAGAACGAGTTAGGCAACGTGGTGATGTGGAGCAGGGAAGAGACTGGGGTATTCAGCATCTTCCTGGTTTGGGATCTGTGCTAGCAAGGGTCACCTTAGGCCTTTCAGGTGTAGGAGCAAAGTTTTGGGAGAAAGGTACTGCCCACTGCAGATCAAGAGCAGGATAAGGACTGATCAGGAGAGCTGGTCAGGCATAAATCCATGCTGGACAGCTGGCTGATGGTCTTGTGAGGTTGCTGTGTTTTTGAAAGGTTGTAGAACTGGAGGACTTCCCTGTGAGAGAAAGGCAAAGGTTTCATCCATTAAGGAAAACAAAAAATAGGAAAGAGGAGCTGAACACTAACCAGTTTTCACCTCAGTGCCTGGAGAAAACATGGAGCAAGCTGTTGTGGAAAGCATTTACAGACATGTGAAGACAAGAAGATGATTGGGAGCAGCCGGTATGGATTTGGCAAGCAAAAATCACATTGAATCAGTGTGATGCCTTTGTATGATGAAATGGCTGTCTCTGTGTACAAGAAGAGAGCAACAGTTGTCGTTTACCTTAACTTTAGCAAGGCTGTCTACACAATGTCCCATTAACCAAATCAGGGCATTGTGGAGAGGAGGGGTAGACTTTAGGGCTGAGAGAAAATCAGGCAGCAAGGACTGCGATTAGCAATACCAAGTCCTTCTGTCCACTGTCTGTTTATTGGAGATGAGAGTGGGGCTGATACGGTTTAAGATCCTCATCGGTAGCAGTAGGAAGCGCTTAGCCTGATGGTGACAGGGGACTGATCAATCCCTCTGCTTGACACTAGTCAAACTACGCCTGGGGAACTCTGTCCAATTTTGGACCATATGGTGGATAATACTGGCAAACTGGTGAGTGCACAGCAGAGAGCCGTCGAGACAGTTGGTAGGCTGGAGAATGATGCTTAAGGAGAAGCAGAGAATAACGGATTGTTCAACCTTGGTAAAAGAGCTGAGGGCGATTTAACTGCAGTTTGCACCTACCTGTAGGATATTACAGACAAAATAAAGTCAGACTTTCAGAAGTGCATAATCAAAGGACAGTAAGCGACTGTCACAAAAACTGCATTGCAAACTATGTCAAGAGAGTATAAGGGAAAACAATAATTTGGAGCAAAAGTGGTTTATCCTAAGAAAAATCTGTCCAGGAAGGTGGTAGAATCAACTTCAACCTTTTTTTCTTGGAGATGTTCAGAAGTTCACTGACGTGAAGCCCTTGAGTAATTGGATCCAGGTTTGCAATTAGCCTTGCCTTGAGGAGAAGCTTGGACTAATCGCCTCCAGAGGTCCCTCCCAACCTCAGTTCCTCTGTGGTCCTGCCAAGGCAGCCAGCAGGAAGCCCCTAGACAAAATGTGGTAAAAAATTCAAAGCTCTCACTTTCTTTAACCTGCCTAGTGAGGACGTAAAATGATTTATTACGTCAAGGAACATAAAGTGCAGACCATAATAAAACCAATAAATTATAAAAGAACAAACTAGTAGGGTTGATGAGTCAGATTTCATTGCAAATAAATCTGAAGGAAAAAACATTTACAAGCACTGACAGGTCCCCCTAGAAATTATATTTAAGGGAGAAGCACAAACTATGTCAATCCTTGTGAAGCCTAGGAAGCACATCCCCGAAGTAAGCCAGTGGCCTATGGCCTGGGGAAAGCAAAAATCCATCAGAAAGTCGAAACTAGACCGAATTACCAGTTTAGTGTAAATGAAGTAGCGTTAATATGAAGGGTGACGAAATTGGAAAGACCAAGACACAGAAGTATGCATGGTGTGAATAAGGATATAAAAGGGAACTAAAGGTCATTTTTTAAAACACATTAATAATAAAAACAAGGAGAAGAGAAGGTTGATAGATTATCAAACAAACAAGGAAAGAAATTGAAGAATGGTATCAAACCTGCAAAAAATGTTTAATATCTTTTTCAGTGTTCCTGAACGGGACCTGCTGTGCTCAATTAACACAACTAGTAAGCCTAGGAGAGGGTTAAGATGTCAGATTGGGATGATAAAAGAGCTTCTGAAAAAAGCACATAGAGAAATTAGTTATTGTAAATGAGCCGGGTTTAATGAAGTTTATTGTATAGTACTTAAGTAATTAGATGAAGCGTTCTCAAGATCCATTAGCAGTTCTCTGTCGTAGAGCATGGAGGAAGTTTTAGAAAACCCAAAAAGAGCTGACTCAGTGCCTGCCTTTATAAAGGAGAGAGAGGATGAGCTGTGGAATTACAGACCCATCACCATAATTATAAATTTCGCCAAAAAAAAAAAAGTAAAAATGGAACAAATAATCAAATCAAATTATTGTAAGCACCTGCAGAACAGCAGGGAGATGAGTAATAGCCAAAATGAATTTGTCAAGGAGAAAGTGTGTAATACCAGTCTAATATCCTTTTGTGACAGGGTTACAGTTCTTGAGAAGAGGATGAACCAGGAGATGTCGTCTGTCTTGACAAATAAAGCTTCTGACATTATCTCACCTGACATTTTCATAAGAAAGCCTTAAAAAAAAAAGAAAGAAGAAATTACACCACTGTTACGTGAGTGTGTAATTAGTTGGGAAGCTGCGCAGAGTGCGTTGTTCCCTGTCAAGCTGATGTGTGTTCTGCAGGAATCCGCCCTCGGTCTTGTACTATTGCACACTTTTAGTAATGACATGGACAGTGCAATAAAGACTAATCTAATTAAATTTCCAGCTAAACTGATGGGAGTGGAGGACAAGCTGAATCAGCAAGCAAGATGAGAACTCAAAAATTGATAAGTTAAAAAAATCCACCCAGCACCACAAATCTTTGATGACAAAGGCAAGTTGTTATTTTATGTAAAATAGAAATTTCTTATATAAATACAAGGAGAAATATGTTTAGAATTGAATTTACAGTCATTGATGTTATTTCCATTATTGTAATAATAATTCTTGGTCTCATTTAAAAAAAAGTTTCAAAAAATGTAAATAAAATAGTTTGTTATGAAGGTAAATCTGTGCAAATTTAATCTAGATCTTGCAGTACCTCTGACCTATTCATGAAGCGGTGGCTAGTAAGAAAGACAGAGTTTACACTTTTGAATTTTAGAAAAACATATTTTGTGTCTTTTCAAAGCTTGGAATCCAAGGACATTTTCATTCTACCTTCATAACTTCTTGGTCTCTAGGCAAGAATTACAGTTTCTCACATGGTCCTCTGGAACAGTTGTGCCTAGTTTAGTTCATGAGTTTAGACTACAGTGTCATAATAATATTTTTGGTAACTAATTCAAAAAATCATGGAGCTTTTGTAATGTTTTCAGCCAAGAGTTTTGTAGAATATATTACTGAGACATTATAAGGTCCCATAATTTTTATGAAATCCTCATTAATGCTTTAGAAACTCTTGTAGTGGAAGCAAAACCAAATTTTAGAACATGTATTTTCACCATTCGTAAAAGACTATAGTGGTCTTTTGTAGAGATTACAAACCCATTGGAAAGGAATCTGTATTAGTGTTGCTAAAATTATATTTTATAGGTGTGGTTATTGTAGACCATTTATTATTTAATTTTTTATTAATATTGCCTCATTTTTTTCATTTATACACAGGTTTTGTGCATGTATTTTAATTTTCATACTATAGCCATCTTCACCATTGGTTAACAAAGTGTATTTCCAAGAGATGTCTCATAAAATATAAAAGGAAGGGTAAAAATTCCATATGCAGTTTATCTAGACTGAAAAAGGTGTACCAAATAAAACAATACAATTTATTGATGCTCTTAAATTTTACCTGAAGCTACATTAACCTTACTCTGAGTAAACTAAGAAAACTTTCAAACTAAAAATTCTGCAATCTCTGTATAAAATACAAAGGAGCTAATGATAAATTTAAAAAATAGGCATTATTTCTGATTCATATTTTTAGTTAAATACTTCTAGAGGAGAGCAAAGACATCAAAGTTTCAGGCACAGCATTCACTTCCAAATGTTCCAGATTTGAAGCTGAGGTGGGAAAAAAAAAAAGCTGAGTCAAGACATTCAGCTCTTACTTTCCTATAAGAGAACATTTTTATGTACAGATAGTTTAACATATTTTAGGCTTTGAGCAAGATATGCAGAGGGCCAGGAAGGGAAACAGGCAGCTCACCACTGAAGTCGAGAAGAATCTTGCCAGATTAGTGACATCCAGGTTAAATGCCTGGACCTGGATTTACCTAATGTAGTTTTAGACATTTAGATATCACACCTTGTTTAAGTCAAACTGCGTTGCTGTCACTGGAAGATGCTTAGAGAACTAGACCTCAACTAGTTCACCTAGAGAAGATCCTGTTCTTAGTACAGCAGCTCTTTGGTCAGTAATCTTACATTTTGTATTGCATACTTTATACTGCAGATTATTTATCTCACTACATCGCCTTGTATCCTTGCACACAAAGTAATGTGGCTTTCAGGTCTATCTGAGATGACGTTTCAAAGATACAGCATAGAAAATGGTGACAGCCTGCACAAATACATAAAAATAATAGTAGTACTCTACAATAACCAGTTGCTCATTACCAATTATTTTGGCATTCGTTTCAGTAGCATTATGCATGAGGTAGCCATTTGGGATTAATTTACATGAAGACCTTAAAGGATCTCAGTGTTAACTGACCACTACTTTGAAATGTTCCTACATGAATTTTGAACTTGGGAGCATCATACACTGAACACGACTTGGTAGTCAGGTAGCTGTACAGCTACAGAAGCATGTTATGCCTAAGCATATGATGTAGGCCTGGGGATGGTTCTGCATCCTTATTGCACAGACTGAAAACTGCTTGTAGCATCTTCTGTGATTTGTTTTGAGGCTTTGTTGAAGTTGCTGAATCAAGTAGTGTAGGCTTATGTGAGTCAGAGCCTATGCAGAAAAAGATTAAAAGTTAAACCAGCAGGAATGAAGCATTTACAGCTAAATCGACTGCATTTTGGGTAAATTACCAACCATTGGATTTTGCATGTTGCTTTGTTTTTAATAGCTTTATCTTGAAACTGAGCTGCATAAGTTCAGTACTGATTTTTGTAACTGTTAAAACTGTGGTTTTGGTTCAGGACCAACTTCTTCCATACTACGTGAGCCCTTGTCAATGGGCAGGAGATGCAAAGAATCCAAAATCAAATGGAACAATGCTAGTAGGGACTGCCTGTGGTTATCTTTATGCATGCAGATTAGTTTTCTATCTGCATCCTTGTTTCTATCTCTTTCTCACAACTTTCTGAAACGATCATCTCTTGGACTGCCCAAATTTAGTTCTTCCTGAAAATATATTTTCAGTTTCTGTTTTGGAAAATCTTCAGTGAAGTTTGAGGTCTTCCTATGAAGTGACACCTTTGACTCTGAGGTTATCATTCATCTTCTGCCTTTTACATTCTCTACTGAATTGGGAAATGTACACTTTTGTCTGAATTCAATCTGTTTTTACAAAAATAGCTAGAGGTAGATACACACTATGCAGTGCAATAGAAAACAAAGGTTGCTAACCTTAGTCTGACTTGCATCTATGCTGTGCCACAGTGCAGTACTCTACAGAGGCATGAGCTGGTGTGCTGAAATATATATTAACTGAAACAATTAAAATAGCTACCCTTTCTAAATGGTATGGAAAGAGAAGCGAGTTTTCAAGATCTAATATTGAAAAAGGAGGAGAAAAAAAAATCCATCCCCAAAATTCAGGCCTGAGAAGTGATTTAAGGGAATTTCTGGAGAGTGCTAGAGGAGCAAATAGAATAGGTTATTAACTGTGTTACCCAGAAGCCAGACAGGTTGGATGTTATCTCTCTCCATTGTTTGAAAGTTTTAGGTTTATAGTTTGTGTGAGAGCGAGAATATGTATGGCGTTCTTGGTGTCCTACATTTTCGGGCTGAAGAATCAGAATCCTGCTTTTGTGGGTGAATAAGTCAGAAAATAGACTGAAACCGTAAAGCACTGTTGTTGTTTTGTTTAAAGCCTCTTGGTTTCAATCATATCATTTGTGATTGACAACTGAGAAGAAACTTGAGCAAAATTCATCACTTACAATGCTGTAATTACAAACAAAATCATAAGCTGAAAATTACACATGCTCAAGTTTTTCTCAGTTGTCAGCATCCACAGGCAGAGCAGACTGAGCTTTCCATTTTGTCAGTAGACAAAACAATAAATACAGATATTGTCCAGGGTTACTAAGTCAAGTTTAGAAATTGCAGACAAATAATTCAGTTCAAATACGGTATTAAAAAGAGAATTTCTTACATTATTCCACTGGAGTGTGAAATATTATTTAGGGAAGCAGAGAGTATTA
This sequence comes from Zapornia atra, assembly GCA_013400835.1. Classification (NCBI taxonomy): domain Eukaryota; kingdom Metazoa; phylum Chordata; class Aves; order Gruiformes; family Rallidae; genus Zapornia; species Zapornia atra. Next base: position 136,819 of record VZTU01024781.1, on the reverse strand, counting down.
TTTCTAGTTTTGCAGACTCCTTGTTTTGCTAAACTCCTCTACTGTAACATGGAGCAGTAAATGTTTCTGGGTGGACTTTATGAAGAAATGAAGCGGTAAATTGCATTATGTTTTGCATTATCTCTGTCTGCACTAAACAATGCAGCATCAAATTGAGCTCATATGTACAACAGCTTTTACTAGAAAAAACATCAGTTCTGATAAACTCATCCTGTAAATAGCAAGTTTTCTCCCTCATGCAATCTGAAGTTAATTTTTTTCTGTGCTCTTTGAGTGTGTTGCACAGGATTGTGAGCCCAAGTTCATCAGTTTTTGAAGTCGGCAAAGATATTTCATTCATACCAGTCACGTCCAGTTCCTGGGAACTGCCTGAGATGGAGCAGGGAAGCTGTGATCCAGCTGAATTGTGCTGGTTGTGGCACCACACTAGATGTGCTTTCACGTATGGGTTCTTCAGGCCTGTCTTCCCAAGATATATCTCTATATCTGTATGGTCACATGCACACAACAGGTATTTAATAATACGTGCTAAAGATGCACCCTTGGTCAGTTGGATTCATGTCCCATCTAGAAAAGAAGTATTTGCTGTGGAAAAGCAGCAGTATAGAATATCAGACTACTGAAGGTCAGAACAATCACAGAATCACAGAATTACAAGGTTGGAAAAGACCTTTAAGATCATCAAGTCCAAAGTTACCCCTTTTCCTCTTTCTGAGCAGGTCAGTCTTTTCTGAGAGTTTTAAAGCACATAGGTCATACATTTAGCAGTAAAAACTTGAAGGGGCTCAGGATGTACTCCAGGCAAATAGGATAGATAGGTAGATAGATAGATAGATAGATAAGGAAGAAGGAAGGCAGGAAGAGGAAGGCAAGAATGCAGGAAGGCAAAGAAGGAAGGAAGGAAAGAAGATTGGTTGATTCTGAAATTAAATACATGACTGTGATAAAATACCCAACTGTGATATACTGTTTAATACACACTGTTCACATGGAGAGTCGCAAGTAAGAGCTGAACAATTCCACTCATCACAGAGTTCATTATTCTTCATTACCACCCATTTAAAGATCATTACAGTGTAAGTAAAAAGCACTTTTGGAAACAAAGAGGAATGAATGAAACTTAAAATGGTAAGCACCCCGAGGTTTTTATGTTTCCCTGCTGTGTGCCACTTTTTAGTGGCCCTTGTGGCACTTCTTCCATTAAACAAATCACTCCTAAAAATTTGCTACATCTTTCACCTCTGAAAATGAAGATGTGGTGCTCTGTACCCCTTAGCTCACACAAAAGTGCCCTGAAAGCTTTTTCTTGATAATATCCCTTTCAATGTGTGGGACAAGAAAAGTGTGAGATGAAAATAAATGGTCTGTGTCATTTCAAGAAAACCTTCCTTTTCAACCACCTTTTTGACGTGTACTTAATTTCCAAAATTTCTTTATGCATGTTCCAGAAACTTCTCTGACTCTGAGGACTTTTAAACTGATTTACTTCTCTTATTGTTTGCAGATAGTTCAAAAATTCTAAGTAAAGCAGCCTATCAAAGAGATAGGCCAGTTATTGTATAGATATCATTAAAAATTAAATACAGGATTTTAGAAATAAAAACCTTGTTGCAAAATCATGCTCCAGGAGCTGCAGTACTTGTATAAAAAAAGCTTTACTGATGGGAAACAGTTTAACGATAAAACAGCTGTGTGCTCTGATGGCTGAAGAAATTCCCATTTTAGTGTAATGGCTCATATTGTTGAAAAACTCCGCTAAAGATGATGAAAAAAGAGAATAGTAAATGTTTTTTATTATAAAATATGATTAACTTTTCACATGATTGGGCCATATGAAAGAGATGGAAGAGGAAAAGGTAATTTAAAAAATAATTAAAACTGATATTTGCAAAAGGTTTATTACCTTGATTTTTATTAAGGTTTTCTGCTAGCTGCGCTGCTCCCTGCTGCTCCAGATCTTTCTTCTAGAAATCAATCATAGATTTTAACAGTAATTCGCCTGTCACCAGGAATTTTAATTGTCAGTGTGATCATTTATTAAAAGCCAGAGGTTGATCTGCCCTCTGCTATGCAGCATGTATTTCCATAGATTCAAATTAAAGCAATTGTGCAAGCATGTGTTATGCAATAGGAGTAACACCACAGGAAGAAATTCTGCTGCTGAGTATAGGCAGTTTTTCTAGTGCTAATAATGCTGAAGGTGTACCTACTGTAAGATACCACAGAAGGGTTTAGTACTTTGGGCTACGGTATATGCTCTCCCAGAGGAACTTCTTTTTATCTCTAGGGATGTTTGAAAAGTCTTTTCACCAAAAGACCCTGTGCACTAAGGAAAAGGGACTTTTAGAGAAACTGCCCTTTAACTTGGCTCTGCTCCAGGCAGCCATGGAGCAGGGGCTGGATGGGGACAGCTAATGCTCTCCTGGAGTAATGGACGCTTGGAGTTGGAAAGAAAAACACATGATCCTGTCTGAGGCCACATGCCTAAATTTACATAGATCCTCACTGATAAAGGCTCGAACTAAGTTATTTTTGCAGCGAGGGGAAAAAGGAAGACCCATAATGAATGGTATATTGAGATCTGTCTTTCAGGAATTGTGGCTTCTAGTCTTGTTTTTTAACTATGAGAAAATACTGTTTCTCCTTTGTGTGGATGAATTGATATTCAAAAATGTAGTTTTGTTATGAAATCTATATGCATAAAGAAATTTGAGCTCTAAATTGTGGGCAACACAGACCAGACTCATCCTTAACGTTACTTTAGGCACCTACTTGAGGCACTAGCGCTGAGTGTGTAGTTGGCGAAGAGCCCTCTAAGATTAGAGGAGTGCTATGACCTGAACTGCTCTGAGGAAGAGTGTGCATATCCTTCTTAATTGGCACTAGAGGTAACTTCAGGTCATTAGGCTTCAAACTTAGGTATTTCAGATTTCATTAATGTCTGTCATTGTAGCCACATTTGGGGCACTGGACTCTGGTCCCACACTGAAACCTAGTCTTCTCTGATGCTGTCCACCTCTTTTCCCAAACTCTTCCTGTGTAGTGATAGGTTACACTCAAGGAACAAGGAAGAGAGAATACTAGGATATATACGTGGAGAATCTTATTTACTGATCTCAGTAGTAGGCATGTTTATACACATTGATGACCTAATGAAAACTATGCACATAGTCCCGAGTACAAAGTGTCACCTTGATCCCACATGAACGGAGAATCGAACAGGTACATCCAGCCAAATAAAGGCTGAGATTAACGACGAAGTTTGTTAGTCTATGTAGATTGCTGGTCCCCCTTTCATATTCCCCTTACAACAGTCTTACATTGATCTGATTCTGTTACATCAAATGGAGTTTGACTGAAGTGAAACCGCAGTGGCACTTGCATAATCCAAGACAGTCCTTCAAAATCATACAGAGGTACTTAGTCAAACAAGTTACTTCTTATTATACATGCAAATAAACAAGCAGCATGAGCATGATTTAGTGGCCAAGAATGGCTTACCTTTTAGTATAGTTCTCTGCACCTGTGAATGCTGTAGGCTTCTCTGGAAAAGGGTTTCTTTTCACTGTGGGCTTAGTGGAGTCCTTCCTATGAGCCAGTAAGCTGCACTGTTATAGAAGGAGGGTGCTGGATGTAAAGGATGAAAGTACACCTGACAAGTTCTTAGAAACACGTATGCCAAGGAGAGATCATACAATCATAGAATGCATTAGGTTGGAAGGGACCTTTAAAGCCATTTAGTCCAACCTCCCCTGCAGTAAGCAGGGACATCTTCACTAGATCAGGTTGCTCAGATCCCCATCAAGCCTGACCTTAAATGCCTCCAGGGATGGGGCCTCCACTATGTCTCTGGGCAACCTGTTCCAGTGTCTCACCACCTCAGAGTGAAAAATTTCTTCCTAATATCTCATCTAAACCTGCCCTCCTTCAGCTGAAGGCCATTACCCTTCGTCCTGTCACTCCATGTCCTTGTAAACAGTCCCTCTCCAGCCTTCCTGTAGGTCCTTTTAGGTACTGAAAGGCTGCTATAAGGTACCCCCAGAGCCTTCTCTTCTCCAGGCTGAAAGCCCCAACTCTCTCAGCCTATCTGTGTGAGAGGTGTTCCACAAATAACCTAGACCAGAGTTGGTATCATGCCTACTTTATAATATCTGGAAGTAGGAAATTGCGGGGACAGTGCAATGTTAAAGCAGTGATCTTGTTTAGTTAGGGCTTCTAAGTATGGGAAGGGGCAGAGGTGCGGCCACGTCATCGACTAGGACAGCTGTACTCGCAGTCTTCCAGGAGGTTGATTACAAAGGAGTTGTGCCAGCAGCTTCTCTCAGAGGTTTGCCTTCATCCCAGGTCTCCCGCCTCTAGCACAGGGGATTATCTTGGCACTAAAATATAACCACTGAATGCAGTAGAATAAAACTTGTTCTCATGTCCTGCGTGTATCAGGTTTTGGCTAGCTGGATACTTAAACTGGGGAGCTTAAAACTTCCCTCCAACAGAGATTTATGTTAGACTGGCAACATTGATACCCAAATAAAAAAATACTACTGTGCAGCATGATGTCTGGAGTCTGCAGAATGCAGAATGAGTTCAAAGAGCCGAGGCTGTAATTTTCTCTTCTCCTTGGACACTCACCAGGTTTACATTTCCCTCTCTGTTGGTGGACACTCTTTTCTGTTGTTCTTTTTTATTCTTTTATGCCTCATTAGGGTTTTCTTGCAATATTTACTGAGGCCAGGTTCCCACACACTTGGGTGACTGCCAAAAATTCAAGACTTTCACTTAGCACCAAAAATTAATCTAGTTCTGATCAGAAAAACCACTTTATTGATGAAAGTGATAGGCACATAAATTCTGAAAGGTAGTATTTATTAAACCCTTTCCTTTTCAAAAGCTGGTTTTAAATTAAAACCAAAGGATTAGGTAATCTATTTTAATTATTTGTATGGAGCATCGCTTCAGTTAAAATAAAAAAAAAAAAGCTATTAAACTCTAAGGAGTTGTTTTTAGTCATTGTTACATGATTGCTTAGCTCTTAATAAAAACATAACTGCTCGTGTAACTCGCTATAACGCTGGATAGCAATAAAATGTCTTCCTCATTATAATCAATACCTATGAATAGCAAAGACCTGCAGCCTGCCACGGCCTTTCTCAACAGGCAGTCTCACCTGGTGGTAAGGAAAATTGCTGCCGTCTTGTATGAAACCGTTTTAGCATCACCCTGAGCTTAATAGAGCAGTCTTTCATTGCGTGTTAACAAGCTGAGCTATTGCCAGAAAGTGTTTAAACTGACAAATGTTGTCAGCACTCTTTCCTTGCAAAGATTAGTTTTTGTGGTGCGTTTAGTGTGCTAACATTAGTTTGAATTCTGTCAAAACATATGTTGATTATTTTATTTAAGAAACCAATCCTTCAATTAGTTCAGGATACATGAAGTGTCTAAAACCCAGTATCATAGAATGGTTTTGATTGGAAGGAACCTCAAAGATCATCAAGTTCCTACTCCCTGCTGTGGGCAGGTTCACCCTCACTAGACCAGGTTTCCCAAAGCCCCATCCAACCTGGCTTTCAGCACTGCCAGGGAGGGGGCAGCCACAACTGCTCTGGGCAATCCATGCCAGTGCCTCACCACCCTTGTAGTGAAGAATTTTTTCCTAATATCCTATCTAAATCTACCCCCTTCCAATTTGAAACTATTTCTCCTCTTCCTATCAGTACATGCCTTTCTAAAAAGTCCCTCTCCAGCTTTTTTGTAGGCCTCTTCAGGTACTGGAATGCCACTGTAAGATCTCCCCAGAGCCTTCTCTTCTCCAGGCTGAACAAGCCCAACTCTTTCAGGCTGTCTTCATAGGAGAGGTGCTCCAGCCCTTTTATCATCTTCGTGGCCCTCCTCTGGACCTGTTCCAACAGTTCCATGTTCTCCTTACGTTGGGAACTCCAGAACTGGACACAGTACTCCAGGTGGGGTCAGTAGCCAGGTATCAGCATACCTCTGGTAAGTCAGAACCTGTATGCCCACCACTAGTTTCATCGTGGTTTCAGTTGTGTTAAAACATGGAGCAGATACAAACGTTAAGGGCCATGGTGTATAGCCTAACATTTTGCTTGGTAGTCAGTCGTATATATACAAGATGTTGCTGTGGTAGTGACAACTTACAGATATCATATGTGATGGAATGACAAGTGTCTCCTAAAGGCCAGACATGCCAACATGCTGCAGGCATTTATAGTCGTTATATGTACTTACAGTCTATGATGCATACTGCTAACAATGTGGCAAAAATACGAGAAATGAAAGTACACAAGGTTCTGTGTAAGGTGAACAGTCATATGAAAAAATTCAAGTGAAGGATCATTCCATTGCTCTGTATCCTGGGAAGCAGAAGATGAAACCTAAAGCTATCCAAGTTTGTTTACAGGAAAAAAAAATAAAACAGGGAGGCTTTTTGGGAACTTAAATTGATTTTATGATTTCAGCAGTGGGGAGTATAATAAGGATGTACTAGCTGTGCTGCAACCACTTTCAAATTACACAAGTGGTCAAGCTGGCTTTCACCACCTGCCTTCCATTTTTGTAAAGCTTTCCCAGGCAGATAGACACAGGAAGAAGAAAGAGGACACTCTGAAGAGACAGGGTGCTATAGGCATCTTCCTTCCTGCTTTATATTGCTTCAACCTTGGTTCCATAATTAAGTACAGGGTAGCCCTCCTCATCCCTCGTGGCACAAAGCTATATTGTAGTGTCATACTTCTCCAGCTGCCCACTTTGCCACTTAAGGTGGACCTGGCGGGTGATAGGTATTATTTTTTGAGTGTCATAGAACTAGTAGCTGTTTTGCTTGAGAGCCTGATGGTTAGGGTTTTACTTTTCAAGAAGCCTGATAAAAGGAAGTCATAAGTTTGTTTGGTTGGTTTTTTTAAGTGGGAAATGCACTCATTTTCTTCTCTGTGTCCCCATGGGAGCCTGTAGATTCACCAGATTCCCTAGAAGGTAAAGTGGAGTTGGATGTGAAGGGAAACGAAGACAGAACTGTTAGTCTGAACCTTCTAATTTCAACTGGGTTTCAGGAAATAATTAACTATGTCTCTTGATTTGAGCTGGAACAAACAGTTATTAGGCACTTTAGATAGAATCTTCTATTTTTATGCAGTCCGGAAATGATCAAAAACCCCTTGAAACAAATAAAGGGATCTTTCATTGAGTGTTACTTTCTCATTCCACTTTCTAATATAAACTAAATTGTGGCCTTTCTGCAACATGTGTTTAATGTGGGGGGAAAAGTAATTCTTTAAAGATAATTATTTTCCTTTATGCTCTAAGGAATGGCTGGAATATTGTGGTGATTAAAAAGAAGGAAAAAGAACTAATTAAATACCTTTCTTATGCCAGCTGTGGGTCCAAGTCCATATTTCTTGCTACTTTTCTGAAGAGATGCAGACAGAGAAGTAAGGCTTCGGTGCAAGAAAAAAGCTAAATCTAAACAAGATGGAGAAGCTCACAGAGGGGGGAATTGTCTTCCTTTCATACTTAAAAAAAATCACACAGTGTCAAAAGGAGGACATAGCCGTGCTATAGAGTCCCCTGAGAAACAGTCCTCCTCTATATCCCGAGGAAGGAAGATTGTGCATCAAAATCAGGCTCACGCTACAGCAAGCCTCAATGCAAGCACTGTATTAGTTGAGAAATGGGGAAGATGAGAGGAGGGAGCAATCAAAAGGAAAAGATACAGGAAACTCCCACTTCATTTAAAACAGTTCCAAATTGCTAAGTTCCTGAAATAATGTTTGAGACAACTCAGAAAATCCATGCATTATAATTACATGCAGCAAAATAAGATACCAGCTTTTCAAGAATTTCTTCCCTGTGAGGGCGGTGAGGCCCTGGCACAGGCTGCTCAAGGAAGCTGTGGCTGCCCCCACCCTGACTGTAATGAAGGCCAGGTTAGATGGGGCTAGTGAAGGGTGTCCCTGCCCATGGCAGGGGGGTTGCAACCAGATGGTCTTTGATGTCACTTCTAACCCAAACCATTCTGTGAGTCTATGATTCTATGATGAGTTAAATCTCCATTTCTCCCTTTTCATGTCTGTGTCATCCCAGGGAAGATTGAATGTACAGCCCTCTAGAGCAGGGCACCAGGTTAAATTGAGTGCTGCCATGGCCCACCATGTTCTTCATAAAATGTTTGTTATATTATGGACCAAGGGTTTCCTGTTTCCCAGAGCTATGGGGTTTAGCAGAGTTGTGTTAGTGCTGAGAAATTAAGGCAAAATCCAGTAATTTCCAGTAGCTATGCTTCTTATATCATAGAGATACCAGAGGTTTTAAGTAGCTACACTTCGTGCAGCCTGTGAGAAAAATTTGGCACACAATTTAATTTCTAGTTCTTCCTCCTAAACAGTGTTTGAAAGACGCTTTTTAAAACACCGAACTGATTTTGGGTTTTGTTTGGAAACAAATTTTTGTTAGTTTTGTTGCTTTATTTTTACCTCATTTTGAGTGCATAAGTGAAAAATGAGCCAAACCAAATGATCAAAAATAGCACCTATGCATACATCAGTGAGAAAGAATGTAAAAGGTTAGTATATTGTAGTAAGTTTGGATACCAGTGGGGATCAGACCAATGCTTTTGTCATCTGGTCCTCATGGCTATTAAAAAAAAAGCAAAAGCTTTTATATACAGCATACCATAAAACAGTTTGGAAGCAGATTTTTTTTCCCTTGCAATCGCGTAATTGGACTTCTGTTCCAAATTATGTTTATCCATACTTGGAAGTTTTGGACTCCAGTTTGTTATAAGTTCTGAATTGGACATGTAAACATTTACACTTAACTTTCAGCAGATTTTAATTTTTGGTGAAGATTCTCAGCGCTAAACAGAAGCATTTTTGTTGAAGATTGTATCTGCTGTAAGGGAACAGCAAATGAGTGTTAATGTCACTGAAGATATTTGCACATAGGAGCTTTTCTTTGTGGGTTTTTTAGTGAATTTTGCATAAATTCTCTGGGACATTTCTCACTTTACCTTCCTGCACCAATACACTAAAGCTGTTCCAGAACAGCAGGGATGCTCTGCATTGCATTCATAAAATGATCATCAGATTCCTTTTTGTTCAAGTAGATCTCATGTGATCTTTCTGAATAGCTGCAGACATGAAATCAAACAGCTTGCTGGCCACAAAAGGAAAGGATTTGCTGGAAATCTGTGGGTGGCCCTAGCAAGAGTAATGGTAGGGAGTCCGAATCCAGATCAAGTAACAGTCTCCAAAGTGTGGAACAGGAACAGGAACAAATGTAGGTGCTCTGTCGTCTGAGAACTCGATTGAATTTCTTCATTAAAGGCTGCCAATGTTAATTATTTAAGAAATCCTTCTTAGATTGCTTTTGGCTGCATACTGGTGAAACTTTGTTGTTTAAAAAAGAAAAGAAAACAAAAAGTGCCCATTACAGTTTGAAATACTTTGCGGTCAGTCTGTGGTTTCTGCTGGTTTGTACATTAAACTATAAGCAGTGTAGCTGGCTGAAGAGTGGGATATGCAAACCATCCTATGGTTTGGAAGCAGATAACTGAAATCTACGATATACATTTCTTTTCCTGTTTCAGTCATTCAGTTGCTTTTGGAGAAATAATTCAACAGTGCAATTACAAGAAAATGTATGCAGAGTTTCATGTTAACCAAGGTAACACTGAGGTCTGCTAGGAAGGAAGATTTATTTTGGAGTCTCTTTATACAAATGTGTCCTAATTAATATCTCAGGACTGTGTCTGGAATTCGGTTTCCTGTTTTGACTTTCACAGGATCTGCCTGTGTGAGAACTGAATCTCTCAAAAATGCTGACATTCATTTTTAGGCTTCAAATCCAATTTTGAGTGAAGCTTTTACTGTGGGGAGTTGAATTACTGCCTATAAACTGTGTAGTCTGTGATGACACACTGAAAAGATGCAGTAGCTTTTCTTAATAAGGGCTTGTGTTTTCAGATAGTTGACACTTTTTGAAGCTTTATAAATGGAGTCTCTTGTTTTAATTGCCCTCTGATTTCTTGCTACCTGCTGCAAACCTTGCCTGGACAAGCAAAAATTCAGATCCTCTCTTCAACTGGAAATACTGGATGGAAGCAGAATGGAAAACACGGAAAAGTCCAGGCTTTTAAACACGTGGTGGGGAGAAGCTTAAGGTCCAGCTTTGTGTTGACAATTGTCTTGTTGCATCACATCTAGAAATGGGGTTGCACTAATAATCCACAAAACCTCTCCTGCTTTTCTGTTTGCTTTTATGTAAGGACTGTGTGTCATCGCTGTCTCTAAACCTGCAGCTTTCAGTTCTCAAGCAGATTTTTGCCCTTCATATATGGTGCAGTTTAGCTGTGATGTTAGAAGTCTGAGTTAATCGTATGAATAAGATTTTGAGCAACTATCATGCTGGAAATCATTGGTGGGACTGTATGACTACTTGGCTTCTGAATTTGCTGTCTTAACCCAGAAATTCATATCCAGTATCTTCAAGGGCAGACATTTGAAGCACTTGTGTCATTCTGTATTGATGAAATACTGTGGCAGTAGTATATAAATGATGATTAAATGTTATTGACAGTCATTAGTAAATTATTGGCTTGCTTTTGCTGCTACTGCTAGAAAAACTTCAATTTCTGCAGACTTCCTGCAGCACGGGTAAACCATTTTACGTAAAAATTCAGTGATTACATAGGGAGTTTCTTGTAAATATGTCAAATAAAGGTTAAAATGTGTCTCGTAAAATGAAAAGGCAGTATTTTGTGTTGAGAGATCCCTCCTTTTTTATAGGATTTGTAGAAATGAATGCACAATGCTATCAGATAGTTAGCTAAACATGTCAGCAAATATATAATCACATTTCAAGCACAAAAAAAAAGTCATCCTTTGTCTTAGAAAACTGCTTAGTCTTAAGCCTGATACACTCAATGGGAGTAATTTTAGTGACTTGTAATGAAACAGACTTTTCAGCGTTCCTCCCCAAACCATCCTTCTGGGTACTCTCTACCTACGAGAAATGCACTGTGTCTCCCATGATTATGAACAGATTCAAATATAATATAACATAATATTATCCACGCCTCTTCTGCCTATTATCCACTCTTCTTCTACCTATGCAGTCTCCCAGAATTGTCCATTTTCTACTATTTTGTAGGTCAGTTACATTTGTTTCAGCAGATGTGCTACATCTGTACTGCAAGTTGGTGTGTTGAGTGCCTTGCATGATTCACTCTATTTCTTAAATGTAGATGGTGTCAGGAGAATAAACCAGTCAGAACTTCTAGATATGTTCATTAAACACATGATCATAGAAATGCAGTGAGCAGATCGTTATCCATCTGCCAAGGAAGAAATCTAAACCAAGCTCTTGGATGCTTTGGGTTCCCCAATGCAAAGCTGTGTTTTACAGTCACTGAAAGACACATCTTCATCCCTCAACCCTATCATTGCAAGCTCTGAAGTTGATCCAGGTTGTTTTCTAAGGAGATAATGGTTTGTTGCACTTTGAATATTCTGGAAATTGTGCTGAGGAGATAAAGCGCTTGTTAGCACATCACAATACCCACTTATAAATCTGCTAAGCAGCCTTAAAAGAAAAATCCTGGCAACTACCCCTAGCTCAAATCTGTTGAAAACAAAAATGGGGAGTGGGGGGGGGAAGGTTGTTATCATGCTGTCTGCTTTGTATGTTGTAATGTTTCTAAAAATTGATCAATAAGTGAAAGAAAAAAAAGAGCTTTATTTCCTGACATCAAGATTAAGCCTGAAAGATCTCCCCATTGCTGTGTGCATTACATACAGGATTGTACTTTCTACATTCTGTTCAGGTTCATTTTGGGAAGGAACTGCTTCTTGGCAGGAGTGTTAGCTTTGTAACTAATCTCCTTTAACATCAGTTGGGTAGATTCACTTGTTCTCCTTCAGTTCTTTCTGCTTTATTAACTTCTAGTTTTGTTAGAACTTAGTTATACTATTCCTCTGACTGAAATAGACCTTTCTTTAGGGGAGCAAACATAACTTTGATGGGTCAGGTATCAATTCCTGCATTTGACAGTAAATGAGGTGAAGTGTCACACAGCCCTCCTATCTGGTGACCTGATGAGAAGTGTCTGCACCCAACAGACATCCATTTACGTTTTGTATTGGTCTATATACTAAGAATATACTTGATGAAAGCATGTGTAAGGCATAATGTACGTAGTCATTACTGAGTCATGACTGAGTCCTACATAGAGAGGTAGCCAACTGCTTTGAGACGGCATGGAATTTATGTCCTTGTCCGTCTCTACCATATTCTTTCTAAATATGCCACTGCTGAATCCCATAAGCTAGTAATGAATCTGAAACCGATGAGAATGCTATAAGGTTCATAACACTGAGGCATGGGTCAGCACAACATATTGTGCTCTCCGTGCTGCTGATGTGAATAACCATAATTCAGTATAAAGGTGTCACAGATGTTTACATGAAATACAGCCATAGTTTCACTTATGCAGTAAGAGCATGAAAAAAGGTCTCCATAGCAAGACAGATGAGGGAGAGTAATGCTGACTGACAGCCCTAAATGCAGTAGGATTCAGCTGGAGGGCAAAAGAGATTACAGCATCTTTTGTTTCTACTGTCCGTTTTGCCTTTTTCTCTGCTGGCTGGGTAAATGGCGTGGGGAGCATCCATGTCATGCACTGTGCATCCATGTATTTCCCAGCCATTGTGCCCCCCAGTCAGTTCCATAGTTGGGGAAATCTCATGATCTGTTATATGAGAAATGCTGCATTCCAGCTGGTAAGGCAGAAAATTCAAATTAATGACCTTACTGTTTGCATTGACAAAACTACCCTCAGATTAATACTGTTTTCAGTAGGATAAAAGTTTTACCAAGGCAAAACGATATTCTCTATGCCCTTAGACTCTGAAAAAAGAAGACTACTTTTAAGTACAGTTTATGAGATAGCCCTTAAAAGACTATAATTAATGACCTTGTATATGGTTCTGAATCTTTATAATCAGAAATTGTAACTAATAATCTGATAGTAAGTCAAGAATCTTACATTATGCTGTTTAAATATATCAGAGAGGAAGTGTTTTGGTCTAAACCAATTTGTTCTGTTCCTCTATGAACCTTGGAATCTTGTGAAAAAAAAAAAAACCTTTCTGAAAAGTTCTGGATTAAAACTGTGCTGATGGATTTAATTATTTTTTAAATAGCATAAGAGTGTTAGATCCAGTATTATTTCCATAGTGTTACTTGATTTGAGGAAATTTTTTTTACTGAAGATGTTTTTACTCTATAGTGTGATCTCTGCTCGGCAGTTACCATCTTGTCTCTGACTTTTTCCTGCTCGATATCACCTCTAATTTCATGAAAACACTTCCTGAAACAAAAAACCCAAACCAAACCAATGAAACAAAAACCCCATGCATTCTGTGGTTCCAAATTTCCCCCTTAATAAGTTGCCTATTTAATTGTGAGGTATTTGGAAGTACTATGAAGCAAAATTGAAAGATCCCACAAGAATAATCCCTTCTGTGTCATAAAATAATATGTCCAGGATCCAGAAATTTAACATGGTGCTTTCTTGATCAGTAAGTATCAGTTATAGTAACTGGAACTTAGATAGAAGTTTTGTCTCTAAAGTGGGAGCCAGCATGGAATTTAGGGTTTTTTTGCCAGAGAAGACTGCATTACAGAGAGATGGTAACTGAAAGTAAACGTCCATTTTCAAGAATCATTATAAATAAATACTTACTAAATTCATCAACCACAACCACTTCCAGCTCCTGGAAAAACTCAAAGGGAAGATGGAAATTTATTGAATATTGAAAAAGGGACTGGCTACTTGGAAGGAATATAGGGATGTAGTCAGGGAGTGTAGGGATGCAACAAGGAGGGCTGGGGGCCACTTGGAATTAAATCTGAAAAGGGATGTCAGTGCTTCTTCAAGTACATCAGCAGCAAAAGGAGGATTAGGGAAAATACAAGCCTGCTACTGAATGAGGTGGGTATTCCAGTGATGGAAGATACAGAGAAGGCAATGTTACTGAATGCCTTCTTTGCTTCAGTCTTTACTGCTAAGGCTGGCCGTCAGAATACCTTGGAGGCAGGAGAGGAGGACTTGAGAAAGGAAGACCTTCCCTTGGTTAGGAAGGATGAGGTTGGAGAACCTCTACACAAACTCATCATCTGTGGATCCCTGGGCCCTGATGGGGTGCACCCACAAATGCTCAGAGAGCTGGCAGATGTTATTGTTGGGCTTTTCTCAAACATCTTTGAGAGGTCACGGAAAACGAGAGGTGCCTGAGGACTGGAGGAAAGCCAATGTCACTCTGGTCTTCATAAAGAAGGAGGACTCAGGAAAATACAGGCCAGTCAGCCTCACCTCCATCCCTGGAACAGCTTACTCTGGGGGTTAACAAGCATGTGGAGGAGAAGGTTATCAGGAGTGGTCAACATAGATTCACCATGCCTGACCAATCTGATAGCCTTCTGTGATGGCATGATTGACTGCAACTTCTTTACTATGAGGATGACAGAGCACCGGCACAGGCTGCCCAGAAAGGCTGTGGAGTCTCCTCCTCTGGAGATACTCAAAACCCGCCCAGACGTGATCCTGTGCAACCTGCTCTAGGCTTTAGCAGGAATTTGGCTGTATGATTTCCAGAGGTCCCTGCCAACCTCTACCATTCTCTGATTCTGTGATTTTCCAAATGCTTGTATTTTACTGGCTTATCTTCTGTTTTGGCCAAAACCTTTACGTTCTTCCTGTTGTTCTTGGTTGCTTTGTGTGACTATAGCAATGATGATGATGAGGATGATTTTCCCCAGACTTCTAATAAGCATTCTGAGGTAGATTCCATTTTCTTTCATTATTGTTCTATGTACAATACACAGTATAAATATATGCATTTATGTAAGAAAAGTAGTTGGCTTCAAAGATGTTGAATAGCAGATACAGAAGTACTATATCATAAAAATACAAAAAAAATTGTAATAACTAGAAAGTTTAAGAGCAATAATTACATTGAATTTTTTAATCACTCTAATGCTTCAGTTTAACATGGCTCAGTTGGTAAAATAGGTGTGTTAACACAGGTCTGTAAAAATACTCTCAGCAAACCATGCAGCATGATTTTCCAGATGCCATAGTGACGTATTTCTAGGAACTCAAGTGACCAAAGAATGCCTAAGAATGAAGCTTAAATGCCATTGAAAAAGAGATTGTATGTTAGCAAAGTGACAGAAGAAAGTTGATGCTTCCCCAGTCATCTGGAGAATGGAGAAGTCTTACAGAAGCACAGGGGCTAGACTTGTCTAGATTTTTTTTGTAAGGATATCTATCCTATTTGAAAAGTTAGATTATAAATGAAACTTGAGATTTTCAAGGAACACTATCATGTATTGATTCCTACGTAGCAGATGGGGATTTAGTTTGGATTTGCTGAAGACGCTTTGGTTATTACCTGTGGGGAGTACAATCAAATATTGTGTCTGACTACAAGTTTGCAAAGATACTCTTTGTCCTTTACTAGGCCTGTATAACCTGGGAAGCTGGAAGATGATTGAGCTGTCCCAGAACTGGTTGGAAATGTGATTGCTTTAAATTTATGTATGAAAAGAGCACTGAAGGAATAACACTTACGATGGTCTGAGGGGGAAAAAGTTCACTAAATTCTTAAAGTTAGTTTGAATTCTCATGAATGTCATCAGGTGCCCAAGTACTTAAATTGCATATTTTAGGAAGCCAGTCAATCATGTTCCAGCAGTGCTTTCAATCTGTAGTTTTCACTTTATGCTCTAAGTAGAGGAATGAATTTGTACTTAAAGGAAGACTATAAACATTCTGATTGCCTGTAACAGGAGCAATAGATTTTATGTTGTACATCTTTTCAGGGAGTTTTCTCAGGGACCCTTCCCCTCCACAGTATTTCAGGATTTTATGGATTGATTACTAAAGCTAAAAAAAAAAGTATCTGTTTCAGAACCATTTTTGCTGCATCTTGCTCTTCTGTCAAATTGATATATAGACTTTAGTTTAAGGAATTTTTGAGATAGGTGAAAAAGGACTGTTCAAACTCTTCCTTCCCTAGAGTAAAGTGCATGCAATTATTTTAATATCTTTTTTCTTATTACAGAGAAGAGCGATATATTATAGAGCAGTGAATAAGCAGGTGAAACAGCACTTACGAAGGGTGCAGAAAAGGATGTTGCACCAATGAAGACACAAGTTCAGAATCTGGGGAATGCAAAGGCTGTGTATTTGGGTATGAAAGGTTGTGTCTCTTAAAATGTTTGCTGAAAGAGTGTGCAAAGTAGAGGTATATCCTGAATAAAAGGAACTAGAGCTACCACTTGAGGCAAGTTTTAGTTTTCATATCTGAAAAGGAGGATGGAATTATTCACACATAGAAAGAGTAAAGAGCTGTCAGGCTGAACAGTAAAATTAAGAGTTCTCTTTGAACCGTTATTATCGTATGCTGGTAGTTAAGAACTCCTTGTAACATATTACAGTGTTACGTTAAAGCAAAATTAGACAAGTAGGAATAATAGCAAAAAGGAGTGATCTCAGATGACTATTTCCAGAAAAGTCTGGTGTCAGAGTCTTTGAAAAAATAGAAGAGTAAAAACGTAGTCTTGGTTCTGCTTTTGGACAAGAAAAATCACAGGGAACCTTTCAGTGACAGTTATGTCCATGGAATACACGGACCAAATTCATTCTGACACAGAGGAACTCCAGACAAAGAATAATTATGAACACAGAGATATCTGTAAGAGAATATTTAAGATGCTGGTGTCAGGGAATTTAGGTGGTTGATTATGACTTGTTTCTTATGTGGTTTTTTATGGAACAGAAATGACAGAGGGTTTGGACAGATTCAGAAATTGCTATTTCTCTTTCGCCTTACTTTCCTTCTAACACTACAATGAGGACGAGAAAATAGCTGATGCAAGTCTTAGTTTTCAAAACATTAATACTGAAGCTCCAGGGTCCAGAGCACTATTAAATAAACTGAGGCTTAAAAAAACCCCATGTATTTTTGTATGGGTGTAGCCATCACTATCAGATGCTGAAAGAAAAGAATGAGATGACGTGAGCGTACAATGATGTCCCTGACTACTAGCCCAGATTCCAGCAATTTATAGCCCTTGTGGTTTTTGGTTGTTCTAATAGTTCTTCATTTAATCTTCTTCCATGATTTAGGCAACTTTGTTTTCACATTACAGTAAATTTGACGACCAGACATAGCCTGACATCATGGTTTCAGTCATTTATGAATGGAAAATATAGCTACAGCTAGAAGCTGACATATACCTCAGTTATGATCTTAGGTAACCTCTTCTTGCAACAGAAAACTTTCTCTTACAGATGCTTGACTGAATACTTTTGTCTTAGCATATTTCATTTGTATAAAGTAGTGTCCTTTTTTACTTACTATGATATGCCATGATCAAAAAAGGCAGGAGGGATCACAGGATTTTAAAAGGTGACAAAAGATCAGGATTTGGTCCATTGTTTTGTGAAAGGTGAGATAGTATGCAATATTTCTTTTTGGAAGAGATTCTGTCATCACATGTCTTTTTTTCTAGCTTTATGGCTTTGAAATTTAAAAGCTGTATGGTTACACAGCTAAATACCTCTCACTTTTCAAGGATTTGGTCTGAGAATCAATATTTTAGTGTTGGACTTTCAAACTTATTCCTCAAATCTCAGGTCTTAGAATAAAACCCTTAAACAGTTGCATGACAGAAGGCAAATCATATTGCTCCTGTCTTGAAATCCTATGGATCTTTTTGTTAAAAAGGGTTTTTGAGTGTATCATTATAACTTTTTAAAGTTTTCCGAGTTTCTTTTTCTATTCGTAAAAATATGTTAAAATTGAAGCTGTGGCATTTCTCACAAGTGACAATTTGAGTGTCTTTTTCAAAAGCAAACCCAATGTTTTTTCTTCAACCAACTGGCTTTCCGAGAATTGGTATTCCACTATATAATATTCTACTACATAATGCATCTAATGTGCCTTCTGAGCACACGGTGCTTGAGTACCATGTAAAAGCAAATTCTTCCTTCAGTTTTATTTTGGTGCAGTTGATTTTTTTCCTTTTTTTTTTTTTGAACAGAGAAATTCATTATAGTTCATTGAAAATATTATGTGGGAATGCAGAGTAATGCCTGCTTTTGGGCTGCTGGGGCATCTCTCTCTCCGGGACCTGGGGCTCCTCCTCCCCCCTCTTCCCTGGTCATGGTGCCTGCACAGTTTCTTAAATCTAATCACTCCCTGCTCTGGGGGCAAAGAGCAGCTGTTTGTGCGTTTTTTCTCCTAAATGTGATTCCCAGAGGCGCTGTGACTGTCACTGATGGGCTCGGCCTTGGTCAGCAATGACTCTGGCCTTGAGCCTGATGGTGTTTGCTCTGTGGAGCCTGCGGAGAGCTTCTGGCTGCTTCTTGTAGCAACCACCCCTGCAGCCCCCCTCCTCCACCAGAACCCAGCCACACAAAACTACACCACCATGTTAATGGCTACTTAGGATATTCTGCATTTTGTCAGTGAAGGTTCTAGTGGACTGTATTTAAAAAAAGGGTAAGCGTATAAAGCTTCTCAATGTGTTTTGAGCAAGATGTGACAAAACCAGCACTAACAGACTGATAGCAGATACTCCTGTACAGTAATTGCATGAAGTTCAGAAATTCATTTTGGCATTGATAAAGCTAGTCACATTGATTATGAAATTTTTTTTAAGCCATACGCTTGCAATTTTGACTTTGCTTCTACTACATCAAAGAAGCAGTATAGCTAATGCAGTCAAAAGAAGATTGTTGTTGTGCTTTGTTCTGTTTTGGTTTTAATTCCCTGAGATATGAATTTAGTCATGGTGTAAGAGCGCTGTCTTCAGTTGAGCTATATTCACATATACACTATTTGGCCGAAGTTAGCCGATGCAGAGAAACACCGTGTTGAACAGTAGATCTGTTTAAAAAATATACTTCTCAACCCGCCAAGGCCCCAGATGCCAGCTGTAGTGTGAAAAAGGGAATCAGAATAAAAGACACAAATATTACTAAGGCAGAAAACCTTGAAATGCCCTGGCAATCATTCTTTAAAAAAAAAAAAACAAAAAACCCAAACCCAAATATTCTTTCTGTAATTTCAGTTTAAGAATCTTTATCTCTGATACAAATAATTCTTAACAGCAGAAGTAAGGAGAAAGCAAATATAATCAGGCATGCAGATACCTTAGTGAATAAAGATTACTATATGAGTAGTATGACCTTATTTAAGCGAGCATGAAAAATGCAACTCCCAAATTTTGTTCTCACTAGAATGCAAACTATAGCTGTAAACATACAATGCCAATAGCACAGGTAAAAAACAGTGTCGCAATCTGATGTAACAGTCATTGGAGAATAATTCTTGAGGTTGTCACAAACAAGGGAAGGATAATTTCTAACGTGCACAAGTTGTTTTTATACTGCTTCTATTAAATGTTTAGGAATGGAATTTGGGCCTATATATTTCTATATATCTTAAGTTAATTCTTGGATGATATTGAATCCTTTTGTGGTTCCACAATATTCAGACTGTTTTAGAGTATTTGAGCTGCTAGACAATAGTTTATGCAAGTTGATAATGTTTGGTTGTATTTTATTTACAGAATATGTTTGATTTATAAACAGATTTGTTATGAATACCATGTCAGATATAGCCTGGATTTTTTTTTTACTGTATTATGTAAAAGTCCAATAAAAAGACCAACCTTGATGAAATCCTGCAATAATTAGGACACTCCTTACAGACATCAGAGAACCTGCCAAAGCCGGTGAAGAGTCTCACCACACCTGGTAGTTGTTTCTCAAGGCAGTCAGCTTTCCAGTTTGGTGAAAATGATCTGAAACTGTAATTGTGAATTCATGTTTGTTTGTGTCGCTTTTGCATTATTTTATAACTTGTGGAAGCCAAAAAATTAAACTGTAGCAGGATACTAAGGCCCCTGGCTCATGTTTGTAGACATCTTGCAGCATCACTAAAGAAGATCTTTATTTTCTCCTTTGCTGTTGTATTTAACACACAGCTTGACTAATACAAAGTGCTATTGTTCTCGGTTTACAAAGGGCACGGGCCTCTGAATCTTTCTGCTGTTCCTCATGTAACTTCCAGCAGAGAGAAGAGCATACAGCTGGGACAGTCATTGCTTCAGTGGTTTCAACACATCCCATCTGCAAGCTTTCACCAAGCAAACCTGGACCCTTGTTTTTAACTCCCTAAAAATTTTGCTGTGGTTTTAGAGGTTGCTGAATTCACAGGCTCTTTCTCTACTCTGGCAAAGTTACCTTGAGGATCACTCAGTAACACTGAGGTCACTGGGAGAGGAGGACCACATCCAGGGCATCACAGCCCGGCTCTGTGGTGATGCATGGTGTTGTGGAAGTGCTCAGAAGACTGTCAGGTGGCACGTGGGAAAGCCATGAAAGCAGCCATCTGAACCCTTCCACAGCGTGGACAGTAAAATGAGCAATTATTTGATCATTTCAGAACCTGAGTCTCAGCTAATAGTTACTAGCAATGATTTTAAAACTGTTGTTTTAATTCATGTGTCATGTAAGTATACTAGTAGAGTAGAAGACATGCACCCTATCACCTGCAGCGTACCTCAGAGCAATGTGTGGGGCACTGGGTGCTGGCTTTAAAAGTTGGCAAGCCTGTGAGGGTAAAAGTCTTGTTGTTTATCACATTGTCCAGTCACCAGAAATTATTAGTTTTGCCTCCTTTTTCTGGGGGTGGTATTTTTGTTATTGTTGGGTTGGGTTTTTTTTTTATTACTTGCAGCCTTTAGGGAAAATGCTTGTATTTAAAAATGTATTTAGAATCATAGAATAGACTCATAGAATGTGTAAGGTTAGAAGGGACCTTTAGAAGTCATCTAGTCCAACCACCCTGCAGTAAGCAGGGACATCTTCATTAGATCAGGTCGCTCAGAGCCCCATCAAGCCTGACCTTGAATATATTTGGATGGGCTGTACAAGGTTAAAAAAAGAACCCAAAACCAAAACCTAAGTTACACCCAAAAGACTTTACTGCACTTACATATAAATAAATACTTTCCTTCATTATTTCAGTGTCCTGGAAGGCTGGTTAAATTACTTTCTGTGCTCTGCCCCAGAGTCCCTTCCTTGAGAGCTTTTAAAGAGGCATTTTACCTGTTTCATGTGCTAAAAATTGTCCCTGAGCTTCTCCAAGTGAATGCTGTAGTGACTGGGTCTGTTTCTTTTCCTAAGAGTGAGTAATTTTCTTCCCTCTTACTTCCTGTTCCTTGATAAACATTTTAATATATACCTATCTGCGTATTTTAAATAAACATAACTATATAGCATTTCATATTTTTACATAAACATATATAAAAACCACAACATATATACACACACACATTTATATATAAAGCATCATATGCCTAAAAAGGTAAATACCTAGACACAACAAAGTCTTGACTTCAGGCTTCCTTCCTTTGTAACTCATCTTCTAAAAATTAATTCAATGACATTTTGTATACTGCCCCATAAGGAATATTAGAGATTGGAGCTAATTCCTTTGGCATGCTGTGCTCCAAGATGTAGACTAGGTGGAATGTCCTTCTGTACCGTGTGTTCAGACTACTGTAATCGAAAGGTGTAAGATAGCAGCAGTTCTCTTCCATTTTCTGGAATTCTTGGAAAACTCACCCCAGATTTCCTCTCCAGTAAAGGTACTTAGTCTGAACATTTTAGAGGTCATGCCACCATAATCAGGGATATCATAAACAATGTTTCTTAATATTCACTAATGAGTTTTAACTTTAGAAGTACGTAACAGTCTTCTAAGTGTTTAGTTACTTCTCTAGGCTTCCTGGAAAGTCATAGAAGTGTTGAAGTGTTAGAAATGACATATGTTTCTATGTCTCCATCCCAAACCAGAAGATATGCTTTGAGAAAATTGTCTGCAATCTTATTGTAAAATGTGGCATAAATATGTGGCCATAACAAGGCTGAAGCATTCAAAGCACTGAAAATTTTTAATTAGGATCTAGATGATCCAAATTAATTTAACTTGCAATCGTAAAACACATAAAATGCAACTAAAAAAAAAGATTTGGAAAAAATTTTAAAAAGCAAAACTTGAAAAGCAGGAGACATTGCGATGTGAGGTAACTTACTTTTCTAATTTCCGTTAACGAAATTGAGTGATTTTTTACAGTTACACATTTCAGGAGCTAGTAAATATGCTAATGTATTTTTTTTCACATTGCCATGCAAGAATTTTCATTTGAAAAGCATTTTGTGCGTACTGTCTGACATGATATTTAGGTTTAATTTGTTTTTTTCTGGTTTGATATCTTTACTTTGAACTAATCACAATTTAGAATGAAAAGTAAAATAGTTCTGCATTGTACTGTATGGTTTAATAACAAGAATAGAAAAAACATCTTGTCTTATTCCAAGACAAGATGTTTTATTCTTATTCTATTTATTTAGCTGTGCTGAAATAAATGCCCAGTTTTACAACATCTGCATAAATTCAGATTTTCTAAATTTATACGTACAAAAAATAATGTTGGAATTGCTATGAAGTTTAGTTCAGTACAAGGAGCTGTTTCAAAATGCAAACCATTGGTGTAAAACCATTTGCATCTGAGATGAGAACAAGGTGGCCTGTAACATGGCCTCAAATCATTACAGCACCTACAATTTATTTTCATGTTTGTCATGCTGTTAGTATTACTACAGGGATACAGTTAGGCATGTGCTTAAATTTTATTTCCAGTAATGTTGATCTGACTTGTACAGCACAATCTAAAGGCACCATGAAGATACATATCTACGTGAGAGTATATTCAATACTCTTGTGCGTATTCTGTGAAGCAGGGAGTATTTTCAGTAAGTTATTCATGAAGGATATCACAGAATCGTAGGGGTTGGAAGGGACCTCGAGAGATCATCGGGTCTAACCCCCCTGCCAAAGCAGCTCCCTAGCTCATATTACATAGATAGGCATCCAGACGAGACTTGAATATCTCCAGTGAAGGAGACTCTACCACCTCTAGCTGCTCTAGCAGCCTATTCCACTGCTCTGTCACCCTCACTGTGAAAAAGTTCTTCCCCATGTTGGTGCGGAACTTCTTCTGCTCCAATTTACAGCCATTGCCCCTTGTCCTGTCCCCACAGACCACTGAAAAGGGGCTGGCCAATTCCCCCTGCATCCCCTGCTTAAGATATTTATAAACATTAATTAGGTCCCCCCTAAGTCTTCTTTTCTTTAGACTGAACAGTCCCAGCTCTCTCAGCCTGTCCTCATACGGGAGATGCTCCAGGCCCTTAATCATCTTCGTAGCCCTTCTCTGGACTCTCTCCAGGAGATCCCTGTCTTTTTTATACCAGGGAGCCCAGAACTGGACACAATACTCCAGGTGGGGCCTGACCAAGGCAGAGTAGAGGGGTAGGATCACCTCCTTCGACCTGCTGGACACACTCTTCCGTATGCATCCCAGGATCCCACTGGCCTTCTTAGCCACCAATGCACACTGCTGACTCATAGCCAACCTGTCATCAACCAGGACCCCCAGGTCCTTCTCCACAGAGCTCCTTTCCAGCAGGTAATGCGTTACATCACCACTTAAAGAACTGTGTATCATGTTTGTTAGTCATAGCCTGTTAAAAATCTTTTTTCACCCTTTTGTTCTTGCTATAAGTGTCCAATGGAATGAAATTAATCCCCCTCAACCATATGTGTTACGCAGCATAGAGATCATAATAGGAGTTTTTTTACTTTTTCAAAGAAACTTTTATGATTTTTTTAGCATGTAATTCATGATTTAGTGAGCATATGGTAGTTGAAATATGACAACTTTTCTTTTTGACTAGTTTTAAAATTAATGTCATCCTTCTAATCACCACAAATCCAAAAGATTCTGGGAGTTATTTGCAAATGCCTTATTCCGTAGCAGCGTTTGTGAAAAAAAAAAAAGCTATAAATTGATTTCCCATGTTGTTTAGTACATATCGTATCGAGTAATACGATAAAGTGAGCTTTATTGCTAACCTCACTATGCGACTTTTAGCAGAAAGAGCAACAATCTATTGGGGACAGCTGAAATACTGAAGGTTGTATAATAGGGCAGTTTGAGAAAGAGCTATTATCTGGGAGGGTTAGCTAAATATTAGTTCTGTACTTGAAGGTCTTAGAAAACGTAGGTTAGTGCCTCAGCCAGGTTGTCCTCTGGTTGCGAAGCCCATCAGGTTGCCTCCCACTGCATGAGTGAACTCCGGGACCGGAGCAGCATGCTACCTACAGATCTCTGCCAGAAGCAGATCTCAACCTGCAGGACCTGTTACCTGCAGCAATAGTCTAACATAGCTGTTATCATTTCCAGGCAGAAATAACATGCCCTTTCTGTCTGTTTTATTTAGAATGACAGGTTTCACGCTCAGTGTCATCCCTCCCTAATTAGGAGGCCTTAGAAGATCTTAGCCTGGGGGTTCTTCAAGCAAAAGGTATTCTCCAGCACAAACAGATTTTATCTCCAATACAAGTATGCTTTCCCGGCCTAACTGCAGTTAGTTATTATAGAGACATACACATTTAGCTTTGGGCAAACACCGTGAGCAGCATTTGTATTCAAGACAATAGGCACTCATCAGTGTAAATTCCTGCCTACTATGCAAGGTGCGTCTTTTGATCTTTCAGAAAGAGCTGGAAAATTGGATGGTATTTGCAAAAGTCTTTTGGCTGAGAAATGTCAATAAAATAATCGTGTTGAGACCAGTACATGGAATTGACTTCTTGGAGGGACCACGGGGATGGTTAGAGGTGCGGGAATGAGTTGTGTAGCTCTTGATTACATGGACCAAAGTTCACAGGCGAGAAATTGTGCCCAAGCTCGGCCTCTCCAGGCTGTACCACAGTGTCTCATCTGGCGTGGCGAATTGGAGTGGAAATACCGGGATACAGTCCTGCACACTTCTTTTTTATGCCCTGTGTATGGAAATGCTTTGTAAATACTTTGCCTTCAGCATGCTAGTAAATATATAAAGGCAACAATGAAGCGTGATTGCAGTGTTATGGTTGGTGCATGTTAACAAACGGGAATAAATGCATAACATAATTTCTCACTGAAACATTCTTTCACAGTCTAGCTCCCCACAAACACTCTTCCTCTGAGGATTTTTTGCAAATCTGCAGCATTCAGCGTGACTCTCCGCAGGTCACTGCTCCCTATCCACAATACTTCCATAAATAAACAGAAATAATTGTCAGTGGTTTAAAATTGTTATCATTCATCTATTGCACGTGTTTGTTGTTAATCCGTTCACTTGGGAACATTACTGTTTTGTTGAGGGTTGTTTTTTTTTAAATACATCTGGAGGAAGCAATCTAAGGAGTATACATAAGTCTCTTCTCCTCCTCCTTAGACATTGCTATTTTGAATAACGTTCTTCAAAGGTTATTCTTTTAATAATCCTATAAAAATGTCAGGATGTTTTTGAAGTACAAATGCAAGTGCTGTACTCAGTGCAATATTGCAGGATTGCTAGGGTAAGCTGATGGCTCATTAAAAGGCTGGGTTTAATATAGGAGAGAAGTAATCAAGAAGTGGAAATTAGAAAATAATCCGAATGGAAATACAGAGGAAGAGAGAAAAAAAAGGCTTGAGGGACCATGTTGTATCAGCGCTTCCTTTCAACGAAGGTGAGAGGATCATGTGTAGGAAGGAAAAAGTAGATTGGCAAATCCACTGCTGGGAATACAAAATACGGGTTTTCCTGATACCAAATTAAGACCTTCAGTGTCGTCTTTGGTCTTTCTGGAGTAGCCAGCAGCATGCAGGAATTTTAACAGTGCTTACTTCAGCTGTGGAGGAGCACTTCAAAATAATCTCTCCATTGTTTGCTCATTAATACCTGACTATCATTTTCAGTAAGGTATGACATTTAAAGCTTGGTACTTTTTTTTTTTTTTAATGCAGAGGATATTTTTAGCTATAGGATGTGCCCATTACCTCTCTGAGATTTTAATGTGTGAGTTCTGGAATAGAAATATTTTGGTTTTTTATTTTGGTTTGTTTAGGTATTAAGCAAAGATAACAGTTATAGTATAGTAAAAAACCAAAATGGATAGATACTGTTTTACAGTCTTTGGATCTTTCAAAGCACAAGACAGTGACATAAGAATATATGTAGGAGCATATTAGATTAGATCAGCTACTCAGCCAATTCATATCTTGACCAAAACATATTAATAATTATAATAATACTATTCAGTAGTTATATATATGTATGCATATATATATATGTAATATAATTCAGATTATTAATACTGAAAGCCTAAGGACGATACTTAGCTGAAAGCAACATTGCACTAATTTTTTTCCAGGACTTTGTGAGTTATAATGGTAGGTTTATATTTAATGATTCCTGAATGGACCTTTTTCCCCATGAATTTGTCCAGTCAGTTATGGAATCTTAGCAAAACCTTTTCAGAGCTCCTTGCCTTGGTCCCACATTATGTATTATATATTCCTTCCCTTCCCTTCCCTTCCCTAATATGTCAGGTGCTGTTTAATAATCCAGAAAGGCAAAACTGCATATTTTAAGCAGCTGAATAGAAGGAGGTCTCTGTGGACTGGCAGAGTTCTCCCAAGCATTAGCTGATTTTGCTTCTTCGAAGTCTACTCAACACTTTGTTCCTCATTTAGGAAGTATATACATCTTTGAGTCTATCCTTTATAATTCCTTCTAGAAATGCAGGTTTGATAATAAGAAAAAGCAATTCTAAATGGTTTAAATGTGATCTTTTGTGGTAACTTAAAAGTGGAAAAAAAAAAAAATCAAGAGTTCCTTAACTGTGCTCTTTGACATGCACATATCCAAACAGGGCAAGACCACCTCACAGAAGTTGATGTTTATTATCTGAAATGGTATGCTATTAACAATGGCTCTTCCAAACCCGATGTTACTGACGGGGCTTTATTACTTAATTCAGTTCAGACTTGAGTTTTGGAAACTTTTGTCTGAGTCTGTGTGAAAATGTAGATGGAAATTAACGATGCGACTAGAAGGAGTGAAACAATGAACTTTATTGGCTTTTAAGGTTTAGGGTTTGGGGCTTTTTTTTACAAGACATTGTAAAGCAAAATTGGGGAGATTATATTTCTTGGCAGATGTCACACAGGATTTGCCATTTCCCACAGGATTTTCCATTTCCCAACTCCTAGCTTTGTGCTGAATCTTGTTAAACAGATACTACTTAGCTCTGAGTTTGCAATTTTGAGCTGGGTTTTAAATACATTGTTGCAAACTCTTTCTATATATAATCTTACAGTTTCATGGATTCTGTGGAAACCCAAACTATGGGAAGGTGAGAAACAGAGTTAGTCATTTTGCAGTTCCCATCTTGCTGTGGTTCCTTACCACAACACATGCTGCTTGGGTGTGAATGGAAGAAATAGCATTAACACCCTCCCCCAGCTGTTTGGAGAGCTTAGCCAGATCCACAACTTCTCTAAATGATGCTCCTTTGATGCTAAGTAATTGTTACATGGGTCATAATTGACAGAGTGGTTGTTTAAAAACACCAAAAAACTTTGGACCTTGGCATATGTAATACTTGTGTTGGGAATGAAACCACCCAACATCTGAGTGCTGTCTGGATGGAAATGGGAGTCTTCACTGCAAGGGTCTTTGCAATGGTAATTTTTGATTGAACAAGACTCCCCAAACCACTCTTCCACTGGCTTGTGGTGCCACTGACCAGTGCATGCATACTCTGTTTTCAGGAGCTATCTTAAATGACATAGAAAACATCTAACCAGCTTAAAAGTACATGTGAGTGTCTGTCATACATGGATATTTCTGCATTTGTGGCACGTTCCGACAGGCTATTTTCAAGAGGCTTACCTATGTGTGATCTGATCAATTTCCCAGTAGGACCTGACTGGGACACTTCACCCAGGATGTTAATCAAGACATTTAAGTTCACAAATTGAAGGAGGCATGGCAGGAGCTGCCTGGGGGAATCTCTACAACTCACTGAAATTCCCACCTGGAGAGCTCCTATAACTGTAGCTCCTGGGTCGAATAATTAATCATGACAGAAGGTGGCTTGGAGTTCAGTCAGTCACTTAGCTTCAAGTCAGGCCCTTGACACCAGCCTGTCCATTAGCTCATCTGTGCATAAGACTGGCCTGGGAAGTCCTGGGACACTCAGGGTGTTGATTTGGGGTGCACACAGGCACAGCCATGATGTCCAGCTGCACCACAGTTGCAACTGCGGACAAAGTTAGGCTTCATACTTGGAGTTTACCTTCCACAGCCCAGAAGGTACCACAGTGCCACAGAAGAACAACAGGGATTTGCCTCAGCTGTAAGGGTCATGGAAAGACAACAATCACAGGCTTTTCTGCTCCCTCAAACTCTGTTACCTCCTGCAAACTTTTACTCAATATTTGCAACAAATTGCTCCTTCACCCCCAAACCCAAAATATTTTTCCTTCTCCCACTTACTAATGTGACTGTTTCTATTCTTAGTGGATGTAAAAAGTCTTAATATCCTGCAAAATTCCTGCTTTAGGACCCTGTGGAATAAAGGAAAAGTCTGGATTCCTGATAATATTTGCACTGGCATTACTGGAGATCTATCTTCAGGTTTAGGGGATTAATTAGCTAATGGCCTGCAATTCTTTTTTCTAAATTATGTGAGTTTTGCCAGTTACCAGCAGTAGTGCTGGGCCTAGTGGGTATAGAAAAGTAAGAATGAGAAACAGCAGTGAAAACTTCTACCGCAATGATGTCATTAACAGCATGCCTTCTGGTGTGTCTTTAAAATAAAATGTGGATTAAAATATGAGCACAACATCACTCAGAAAACCTCAGTATATCTTTCTTGCTAGTGAGAGCTGACGGTGACACAGTTCTTGGGTCAAGCACCAGTCTGTCTGGTTTGCTTTCATAAATTTAAAATACCCCCAAAGAGCCCTGCAACAGTTAGACCTACTTTTCCATGTCCTCTTCTGTTAGTGAGGATATTTCAACCATCAAATGGAACATCATTTTGAATCATCTGCCTGGACTGACAGCTTGACATCTAAAATGAAATGTTGTCCCATCAGAATAAATATTTTAAAAATATATCATTCGGATTGCTAATGTCATGATTTTAAAATTATAGTGTCAGCATTGTTTCAGGGAGCTCCTTTTCTTTTTTGCTTTGACTTTTACTAGCCCAGATAGGTTGATGCTTCTGTTATCATTTTACTTTAGCAATGCCACTCACTATGTGTTTCATTCTCTGCCATTCCCCAAAATTTTAAAAAATAATTAAAAATTACAAATAATTCAGTTTTATCGAAGTGTTACACATTATTTTGTCCTTGCCTGCCATTCTTTCAGCAATGAACAAAATGTCAATTTGGTGCCTCTAAAGTGTTGCAGAGGTGGTGCACATTGACAGATAGTTGTTTCCTTGCTGAAATTTGAACCCTGTTTTATCTTGGATTTTATGAAAACCACCAAATTCCCATTTCCTTCATGATGCTACTGAAAATGACAGTTCTCTAAGTGTTAGATTGTTGACAAGATGCCACAGATGGAATATTTGGTATATCAAAAAATATTTTGCAAACCTTTTACCCCTTTGGGAATGTTAGGTCCTGTTTACTACACTGAGCTTCAGAAACAGCTAGTAACATGCCACAGCTGAATTATTCTCAGACATGAATTCTGGGGAAGTGCATGCCTTGCTGTCAACAATTTCAGTTGACACAGTAACTTTTTTCTTTTTTCTTTCTTTTTTTTTTTTTTTTTAAATCTGAGCAAAATTTAAGTTTAACATAACCTGGAAAGTTGACCCCTTCCTAATTGGCAGATATGCCTGGGAAATGCTGTAGCTTGTATGCCAGAAAAAGAACATAGTGAATATGAATATAAATTGATATACACATGTTTGCCTAGATTAAGAATATTTCTGTGATATATTTAAGCAATTACCTATGTCTCTCAGTTACTGGTCCAAAGGCCTTTATAGATTTGTCTTTTTTGTTCCACTTTGTGTTGGTTTGTCTGACCACTTTTCTATTTTTTTCTCTTTTTTTTTTTTTTTAAATAGATGATTCCAGCCTTGCTGCTGTGTCACTAATTGGTTTTGTTGCTGAAGTAGCGTGATCTAAAAGTCAAACATTCTGTACTTGAAACAAGGACCTCTCACATATGCTACACGATTACTGGGGACATACTCTCTTATATTTTTTTAAACCTGTACAAACCTTTACTTTAATTGCCAAAATCTTTTGAATTAGTGTGAAATATATTCACTGCTCTTTAGGGCTTTTTCCATGATTGATTTTTGTGTATGTACTTCTAATGACTTGTGGTGTAGAGATATTAAATCTTGGTGGCCCAGTTACACATTTTATACAAAATGTTTCTGGAGTGCCCTGCATTTCATAACTTGGCTCATAACTTTTCATAAGCAGGTTCGAGCTCACTGCCTGCAACCAGAAGTCCTTGCATTCGTTTGCTTCCCTCCTCCTGCCCTACTCCACATCACTGGGGCCTTCATGTGCCATCCTTCTAACCAGTTTTTAGCGTACAGAAATGCAGCATCTACTCATTCCCCACCTCCCCATCCTGCGTTGGTGGTGTTATTACACCAAGGTGAGCAGCTGCATGTATGCATCCGTCTCCACAGTGCTATTTAAATGCCTTCCCTTAGATGTTCACAGAATCATGGAAAGGTTTAGGTTGTAACGGACCTCAAAGATCATCTAGTTCCAACCTCCTGCCATAGACAGGGACACCCTCCTCTGGACCAGGTTGTCCAGAGCCCCATCGAACCTGGCCATGAACCCTGTAAGGGAGGGGGCAGCCACAGCTTCTCTTGGAAACCTGTGCCAGGGCCTCACCACTCTCATAGTAAAGAAATTCTTTCTGATATCTAATCTAAACCTACCCTCCTTTAGCTTAAAAGCATTACCTCTTACCCTGTCGCTACATGCCCTTACAAACAGCCCCTCCTCAGCTTTCCTGAGGCCCCTTCAGGTACTGGAATGCTGCAACAAAGTCTCCTTGGAAAGTTCTCTTCTCCAGGCTTAACAAACCCAACTCTCTTCAGCTTGTCTTTATAGGAGAGTCCTCTGATCATCTTTGTGGCCCTCCTCTGGACTCACCCCAACAGCTCCATGTCCTTCTTTTTGGGGGCTCTAGAGCTGGATGTGTTACCACCCTCCCCTCTGCCCCCCAAGCTGCTGGTTATCTTTCTTTTGATGCAGCCTAGAATACGGTTGGCTTTCTGGGCTGCAAACACACATTGCTGGCTCATGTTGAGCTTTCCATCATTCAACACCTCCAAACCCTTCTCCTCAGGGCTGCTCTCAATAATTTTCACCCTCCCCACCTCATTTCAGGAGTCGTCTTTTCTCCCATATTTAGACATCCACAGAACTCCAGTGTGCTTCCAGATGACAGCTTTCCCTGAGAGATTCCTGACTCTCCCTCAGCCAGAACATCTGGAAATGTCCTATTCCCCACCTCCTTAGTGATGACGGCCATGCAGCCTACCCTGCATGGCCACCATCACTATCGAGGGTGGGGAATAGGACCCTTTTGTTCATTCAACAAAAGGGAAAAGGGTTTTCAAACAGCTCCTGCTTTTCTGTCTCTCTTCCTCTCTTTTGGTTTTTTTCTGGGGGGGAAGGGGAGACCAAGCCTGTGTTAGTGCCTTACTTCTATTTTTAACTTAAACAAAGTTCTCCTGAAGTACTGAATTACTGAAGTAATTTTTTTTTCTCTAAGCAAAAATCATTGGCCATACTCACATAATAGATACAGAATTTAAGATATAACTGATTAATCTATACAGTAACTTCTTAAAAGTCTTGGAAATACCAGAAATATGAGCAAAATGAGGGCTTTATTTTATGTTTACGCATATTTTGACTAAGCTGTTTTCAGTAATAGAAGGTGAGTAATAATATTTGAATGAAATTACAGTTGTTTTCCATAATGAAATTGAGGAAGTCTGGTCCGGATTGAACAGCCAGAAGAAGAGACAAAGTAGATTAAAGCTGTATGAAGCGGAAATCCATATAGGGTGATAGGAATTGATCAGACACTTATTGCCAGATACATAAACATGGAAATGCTTCCCACAAACACATCTATACTTGCAAATATGCCAAAGCAATTATGTCAGCATATAGTACAGAACAAACTTTTATTTTTTTAATTCTTTTTTTTTTAACTTGGTGGATGCTCAGTTGCTCAAAGTACAGATTGAAAGGGTAGTGAGGACATATTTCCAAGACTAATCTAGCCTTGCACTGACAGCACTGTACAACTGCGCTGCGTAATGGTAGCCACTGTAGGAACGCTGAGGCTGGCAACATCTCACACCGACTCTGGAGTCATGGAATACAGTTTAGAATGAAGTAATTTAAAAGCAGTGCAACTGTGTTTGTATGATGCCATATCCAAACCGCTGGGAAACGTTCTGCCTTAAGTGTAATGTCGCATTTGTTGTTAGGACATGTACACCATGCTGAGCTACCTTGCGCAGACACAGCTTGGTCAGCATTAGCTTCAGGACCTCAGTGATCTGCAGCGTGGTGGAAAGATGCCCTGTGGAGCTACTTGCTTACACATAAGAAGAGTGCTTTCTCTGATTCTTTAAAAAAAGATGTGTTTATTGAGTATGCCACCGAGAAGTCTGTGCAATAATGATTTCCCTTTACTTTCATGTGTATGATGAATTATAAGTTATCAATATCCTCAACAGTTAATTTCTGTTAAAAATATCTGAGTCATCTAAATCTGCAAAGACACTGATTTTCTGTGCTCCAGCAGAACAGTAGTCTTTGGCCAGCCACATTTGGGCAAGACCTGTTGTAGCTAGAAGCTGCAGTATTTTTCACTTACAGGACAATGTCCCAGGGGGAGACATCAGCAACAAAAATACTGAGAAAAAAGCCACATAGTTGTTGCTCCTTATGGTGACGTTATGCTCTGCATGTGTCTTCCCCCCTCTAATTCAGATTTCTGTGCCTGTCACCAAGCGCACAATGTACAGAACCCTGTAACACAACAAACTGGTATGTGAATTGAGTTGTGCAGAAAGCCAGGCTGTTGTGCTGGGAGAGCTGTTCCTGAAGGACAGACCAATTTGTGCATTGTTCTTGTATGTAATTCTGCCGTGACTAGACAGATGGGTGGCTATAAATGAAGTATCTTCCTATTCCCTCTGAGACATATGTGGTAATGTCCTTCTTTAGATGTTCTGTCATGGCAGTGCACACAATTAGCTACAGAATATTAGTTACTCTGCAGGATACAAATCAACATCTTTCTGTAAGTTTAGTAAAGGCACAAACCTATCAAATGGTATCAAGATACCAGATTTTCATATATACCCAGCTTGTATTAGTGCTTTGGTTGCTCACCAGCTGAGTCAGGAGGAGAGAGTATAACGAATGGACAGTCTTATGTTTATTTGTAATGAACCACAATTTAATGTTTTCATCTCCTTGCCCATTTAAATGCAAAAGAGCACATTTCACTTTGTAATGAACCACATACACTGATGTACAACTTCACTGAAATATCAATTTCTTCCAAAGCTTCTCATTGAGATGTAATAGCTTCACAGTGGAGACTGACATTGTGGTTAAACACCAGTAAGGATCTAACTCAGAAGTAGACTCTTCTTTAATGTCCTTTATATAGAAAAGAGAAATAAATCCTGCTGTTAAATGTACTACTTTTTGAACCTGGAGGATTCTCCTGAAATTCTTTGTGACCTCAGCCAATACATGTCTGGCTACCTGTTATGGTCTTGCTGGGTAGATACCTTTAATTGAACAATAGATGGGTTTGATTAAACACCCTAATCTGATATGTGCATATAAAGAAAGCTGCTCTGCCAAGGATCATCAGTAGCCTGAGAATCTGTCATTTTGTTCTTAGATGTGAAGTCTAACTCTTTTCTTTTGCAACATCCAGCTTTGAATCTGAGTGCCTTGCACCCCTGAGCATCAGGCCGAAGCCCCAGGGCATGATATAATTTTGAAAGCATGGAAGGCCTTCAGTAGCCTCTGTAAAATGCCCACCTTTCTTCATCACTGTGCAAATGTATCAGTTCTGTTCAGCCTATTTTATTGTGAGCCATGTTGTGGAAAGATCTAGATCACATTTCTTGCATCAGTTCTGTCTTGAGCAGTTAGTCATCTCACATTTCACAGGCGGAACAAAATTAATAACCCTCTGGAGGACCTAATTTCTCTCTATTGATTTTAAGGTAGGCTAGGGATAACCTGCTAGATGAAGGTGTCTGAAAGCTTGTTGTGTAAATTGGTGTTCGATAACCTTACCCTTAAAGACAGCAAAACCTTTTAATGATTACAGTCTGTGTCTCCATAACATTTCACTCAGCAGAAAAATGCATTTATTCTAAAGGTAGGATATGGCTTATGGAAGGACGAAGTCAACAGCAATTTAAAAATCATAATACTATTCTTAGCTTGCTTTCTTTGCATATAGTTTTTTCACTGCCTTCAGGCAGTACCCATAGACAGAGCTTCCCCTCACCTTCTCCTAGATAACAGCTCTGCATGTTCAGATCAGCTGTATTGCAGGCTTTCTCTTATAACATCACTTACCACAACAGTGATGAAGCACCACAAATTTGCATCCAAATCTTACAATTTATGGCATGTTAAGCTGTTAGAGACAATATTGAGCTGTTAACAATCCAGTTCTTCCCTATTTCCACAAGAACTCGCTGATGAGCCTTGATGGTACTGTAAAAGTAGGAGAAAGAAAATATAACCAGAGCGTTTAAAATGAAAAGGCCTTTGAGAAAATGCGTCTTCAGCATGATGCACCAGGAATGATCTTGACTGTTGGCTCAATATTTCTGGAAAGCCAGAAAACTGATCTCCATATCAAAGTCAGACAGAGACCTTTTACAGCAGTGCAAGCCAAATTTTAAGGCACTTCAGGGAGCCTGAGAGTGGATTAAGCAGTTCATGTAGATATCCCTACTATACTCTCCTGTCACAGTTGGAAATGTTTGATTGTGTTACTCATGGTAGATTTCAGAGGGATTGTGTTTTCCAAGCATTTTTCCAGTCATTTACTAACAAACCTATTAGAGTAATTTCATCATTAAAAGGGACACTTGTGCTACCCAGGGCAGTGTTTAGGGCTGTTGAATGGGTGCATCATTGAAGGGGTTAGGCTAGCATCACCCCACGTGAACTCGAGCCTGCAACTGAGCAAAATTTTTAATCATCTGTTAAGTTTCTTCTGAGATTCCTTACTCAAGAGAGTTCTTGAAAGGGAATAAAGCTCACCCTGGCCCCAAGCTTCTTCCAAGATAGATGACACTGAGATCAATTTAATAACGTAGACATTACAGCTGCCTTGTGCTGGCTTTTCTCATTTTAAAAACTGAGGAAAAAAAGAAGAGGAAAAAAACCCCTTCAAAACCAGTTTTTTATTATAAAGAACCATTGCCTTCTCATGCTCCTTTTCATTCTTGTGCTCTCTTCTGTAGGACATTTGTCCAGCTCTTGAAAGGTCTCAAAAGCAGAAATGCTAAAACAGAAGCATCTGCAAGAGTTCTCTTCAGGAATGAATTTTCTTTGCTGATAAAAGAAGTTATTTCTTTCTCAGCCTGTGCAGAAACTGATGTAATCGTGGCCAACCTGAATATGCACTAGTAAGATGAGAAACTTATAAAGCTCTTAATTTTTTCAAGGATCCACTGGATCTAGTAATTCTTAGTGGGTTTTTTTATAAGCAGAAATTCAATGTGAACTTCTGCTTTGAAGCAAATTCGTTTTACTGCCATTCAGTCTGAAGACAGGTAAATAGCCTTACACAATTTTTAAATATGTTGCTTCTAGCATAGCTAGAGTACATCAGCTGATAACCAGGATATAAGTAGCAAGTCATCATGTCATTCTTTGTTTAATTCTTTAAAAGCACATAGGCTGGTAGTTGGGTATACCACGCTGAATTTGTCAGTACAGTCTTTGCATTTATTTCTCTTGCCTGACAGCAGCTTCATTCTCTTCCTTGGGCTTTGGCCAACTCAAATTAACTACATACACTGAAGCATGTATTACGAGGATTGTGCTGGATCTGCATAGCACTGGCAAGTTTTTGGAGAAAGCCTCGTGCCCCAGAGGTCTAACATGTCTAGCCAATTTGGAATGACTGTTAGGAACCCCATTCTTGTTCCCTACAACCATTCATTCTGGCTGTAATTCAAAGGAAGCTCTTTCTCTGGCAAAAGAAAAGAAGGAGAAAGAATTCTTGAGTTGGAACAGCCTCATGTCTCTTCCTTTGAGTGTCAGTGTATTACAAATGGATGTCATATATTAAATCTGTTAAAGTATTATGGCAAGCTCAATTTTGTATCCAGATGACTGACTTGTACAGTGTTTGTGAAACAGTATTCCTGAGCTTTTAAGTTCAAGTGGTAGGTCACTTCCATTAGTGAACTGAGAACAAAAGTTTGACTAGTGTTGGTTATTTCATGGAAAACTTTTAAAATTATGACAGGCAGGCTGCTGGTCACTTCATCAGTTCCTCTGATGCTTTTCTACCGCAGCCTTTGATAACTGCTAATCCAACAAAGCTTTAGCATTTGTTTTTAAAGCCAGCTTCTCATTTTCTCAGAAACCACCAGATGCTGCTTTGATCCCCTTTTGCACCTCTTGTCTTTTAGTCTTGTTTAAAATTAATGTGTCCGTTTGGGAGTGTTTTAAACACACTTGTATCTGCTCTTTTGTGGTTCATCAGAAAAACCTGCTCGCAATTTTATCTTCTTAAAAATAAATTCCACATCGCCTACTAGCCTTTCCCTTTCTTGATGTGAGAACTTTAGCTAGTAATTAGAATCCCGAGGATCCTTTGTGTTAGTGGAGAAAATGACAATGAGGTTGAATCCCTCTTTGTACTTCCTTTGTGAAATAAATGGGGTTGTGTCAAAGTACTGTTCCTGAAGCATGGTATGGTGAGGAGATGTGATTTTATTCCAGGATTCAGTTCTTCCACCGGGCTGCTTTGTTGCCTGCTGCCTCTTCATCTCTCTGCATTTTTTTAAATCACCCTGCCTCAGAGATAGGCAGCCCTTTGTACAGGGCAGTGAGATGGTGAAACGGGGTGCCCACCTCTGCCTGGAGCCTGCCTTTAGGCAGGAAAGTGGCCTGGGTTTGTTCTGTTCTGTTTCTGAAGTCTTCTTCCCTGGACCTGCTCAGGGGCTGTCCCAGCCATCTGGGAAAAATAGCTTTGGCAACAGCCCCACATTTCCAGGTCATTTAACCAAAGCATAACCTGTCTGAGAAACTGTATGTGAAATGCAGCTGGAGTTGGGAAGATGACCTGCAGTGTCCCTTCTAACCTAAACCCATCTGTGACTGAATCTGTGATTCTGAGTAAATGCCATACAGAAACTCCCAGATGGGAACACTTGGTGGCTCTCAGCTCTCCACATATAAAATGGCACTGGATGCACATCTCCAGACTAACCTACCAGAGACTGAATTGCTCTTTCTAAAACACTGACTTCCTCCTTGTTGACAGTAGTGGAAATATACCAACTACCTCTTTGCTAACACTTTGCTTAGCTTGCATGACTTTCCCTTGATACCCAGGTCTAGATGCATTGGTATTGGAGCAGCGCTGTTGGCATGAATTTGAAGAGCTACCTTTCAGAGACATGTATGCTTGAAGGCTTCCAGTCACGTACAAGAATGAAGGATCTAGAGGCTGTCTGTATTAATTCCATCTTCTTATTTTGACCTGATGACTAAACAAACGTGTCTCCCTCCCTTTCTTCATAGCGAAACTTTTTCTGCTAGAGCACTTTTCATTGTATTCTACACATGCTTTGATATTAAGAAGTTGTCTTAATCAGTTATTAGGGTATTGGAACAAAGTAAAGGCAGTGGCTAAAATCTAAACCGTACAATAAAGATATGTTATATCTTTAATAGACAACTTAGGCTATAAATTTATAGAGTTTGATAAGCATTCATAGCATGAATTTCTGTTTCATAACACCCCTAATGGAAAAATTTGGGAATAGGAAGGAGATTGTAAGCAATACAAATTTTTCTCTAGGTCTTTGGGGATGAGCAAGAAGGGAAATTTTTTTCAGTCTTAATACACTTCTGGTATTTCACAGCTTTTCCCAGTACTGAACTGGAGGAAAACTGGAATGAGATGAAGATTATAGAGACGTACATGTGAGTCAGGCAGAACAGCAGTGTGAACCTGTCGCTCAAACATCACATCTGAGCTTTGTGACCATCTGCCTGTTGGATGTAGGAAGGTGGGCCCTGTGTTTATGTGCTGCCTTTCACAGATGATGACCAGTGAGTAGTTCCATCTTTGATAAAAGCAACACCACTTTTCTCTGGAAAAATTCTGTTCTGTAAAGCAAATGAGAAATAATTTTGTCTGAAAATTCCAGATGCCTTCATCTGCAGTATTTTCCTTTGAAATACTAATCTATCATTGGAAAATGGAGATCCATGCTTTTATCTTTTGCTGCTTTTAGATACATTCTAAGTTTCAGTTTCACATGTTACTACCTGAAACACAAAACCAAAAGCTTCTTATTCAAATCCCCTTTCATAACCGCTCCTCAGTTTTTCACTCTGCTTTTTGTCAGTCATTCTGTTTCCATAGGGCTGCATGAAGTCGTAGACATCTGGGCAGGGAAACAAGAAAAAAAGGCACAAAACTAGAGTGTGTATCTTTCTTATCTGACATTTCCAGGGAAAAAACCCTACTGTGTTTCCTTTCGCTATCAAGAATGTAAAAATGGGCACATTTTGAGTGTTTTGAAAGTTTCGGTTACTCTTCAGGCAGAAGTATCATTACTGGAGCACTTCAGCAGAGCTCTTTTCTCCCTGTTGAATTGCAAGCATTCAGTAGATTATGGCAGCTGCAACAGGGTTTAGATTTCATCCCTTCTTTTGTTGAGAGCAAAATAATTCCCTTTCAGTGAAAATAGCATTAACAATACTTCTCTATATTTATGGGACTTTTGTCATCTTTTTATGGTTGTCGCCACTTTAGCATGAGATTACCCTTGTTGTTTAGGCACACTGTGGCATGATCACAGTGAAAAGATCAATCGATCAATCAATCAATCAATTCCTTTGTGCCTATACAATGACTCATCGGTTAATCAGTGTGCTAATTTAATTGCTATTTGCCCCTTGCCAGGTCTGTAAAGATGCCGTTGTGGTCCCTGTAAATTAAAAATAGTACAAGGCTAATGTAATAGCAGTTGCAATTAATTATTCATAAATTCTTATTTATGTGATTATTCTTTTGACTGTGATGTAAATGATGTTTAAACCCTAGGCTCTATTTTTGGAGAATTTAATGGCAAAGCAAGAACTGCCATTTAATCTGAGGTGAATTGAGTCTCTAAAGAATAAAGGGAGAAAATAAAAGGAACTGTGATCCACATCCTACTCTTTTCTTCAGGTTCACGGACCATTACATAGTGAAAAGGTTGACAATTTGCCTCCAGAATAACAAGCTTCAGATTGTTCTGCTTTAAAAATGCATTTGTTATCTTCTGGAGTGCTGGAAACTACCTAGATGACTCTTACATCCCTATAACTCTCAAATAATACCGAGACATAGACAATTCAACAACAAGCAAGAAGGTGGGAGTTATACCCATTAAAAGTAAATCAGGATGGAAATAGCTGACCAGAGGTGATGAAGTAAGGCTTTCTGTCTGTGGACTTTTGTACTTTGCAGTGAT
The DNA here is from genome assembly GCA_013400835.1 of Zapornia atra. Lineage (NCBI taxonomy): Eukaryota > Metazoa > Chordata > Aves > Gruiformes > Rallidae > Zapornia > Zapornia atra. The sequence goes on along the minus strand of VZTU01024781.1, from coordinate 97,007 downwards.
TTTTGCTGATGCTAGTAGCAGTATCTCTTGTAGCAAGGTAGGGTTCTCCCTGCTACCCCTACACTTCCACTCACAGAGGAAGCAAATAGACTTTGGGGTGTTTTACTACTAATACATATCTAAAGGAGGGACATGTGATCTCTATGTAATTCTGGAGTTTGGGGCAATACTGTCTGACACACTAGAAGGTATCAGACTTATTCAGGGTGAAAGCCGACCAGGATCCTTCATTAGTATGGACAATGTGGTTCATTTATTAAACAGCATTTAGATATACTGCAGAATAGAACCCTTGACGCTGAATTTCAAGCTATAGTATAGTTCTGCCTTCCAGTTTTATTCTCCTTTTCATTATATTGCTTAAAAAGAAATGCCCAGATTTTTACCTGGACACGTTAAGTGTCAGCTGCTCAGCACTCACTTCTTTGGTGTCCCTAGATTTTGGAGAATTGCATCAGAAATCCATGGAAAAAAGCACAAGCTGCTTCAATAGAAGTATATATAAGTAATACAGAAAAAATGGCCACAAGATACAGTACCCCAAAGAAGATGTACAGTACCCACAAAGGAAGATGGCAGATTTCCAGCTGCTACCAAAATTTAGTTTTACCAGCTCTCTTAACGTTACTATTCACAGCACTCTTACTGCATCAAGATCAGTGAATACTGCATAGCCTGAACCCAAGGAATATACTTTTAAGATCTGCCAAATAGTCTAACCAATATAAAAAACTACATGCAATTCAGATAATTTATATCATAATGTAATACATTCTGAGGGAATCACCAGACCTAAAATAGGTAAATTTTTGTGAAGAATCTGCAAAATCCTACTTATTTCTGCTGCTTTGTGTTGCTACAATAAATGCATGCTGGCTTTGAAAGGTAATGAGTAATAAAACTATGTTAGAGAAAATTAAAGAAAAGAAAAGGTTTTCTCTTTTTGACACCTGACATTTGTCCTGCACTGCCCCAAAGTGCAATTGCAGGCACCTCACCTGGTTTTCTTTGGATTAGAAGCATCACATCCCGTCAGCAACATGAGAACAGTGGAGTTTGTATTTTCTTCCTTATAACTATTAAAAAAGAGATGAACTCTTTTCCCCAGCTACAATTTAAGGGGAAAAAATGAGGGATATAATGTAATTACCAGCACTGGGATCTCGCCAGGATGCTGGACCTTATTTCCCTGAATTCCTCAAAAAAAGTGTCATGGGACCCTCTAATTATAAGCAATCAGGACCACAATTCCATAACTGACATGAAAGACTCTGCCTCCAGCAACATAGAATATCAGTCTGGGCATTTGCTCAGAACTGACTCAAAAATGCCATCTAATGACTCACAGTCATATTTTCTATTGGTTTTGGGTTTTTTACATTTTGCTATTTACCTAGAGCTTGTCACAATATCTTAATAACCAACATCTGTACATTTTACAACACTCTGTCCTACAGTCAGCAAAACAAGAGCAGCTAGTATGTATAATCCAGTCTATACTCCTTAACACCATTCTGTAAGAGAAGTGTGTGGAAAGTGTAGGACAGTATTTTTATCTTTGTTCATGTGATTCCATCTGATAGAAAGTCGGATGGAAATGTTACTTTAATTGCAAGGAGTTTTAACAACATTTCTGTTTGATAAATGGTTACAAATTCAGCAGAAAAGATCTGTGAATTAGAAAGCAATGGTCCATCACACTACCCTGACTGTAAAATGGGTCAGAGACTCTGTTTTATGCCTCACTGAGAAAAGACATATCTGTACTCCAGTTTATGTGATGAAGCTGATCAACATCTACCAATGAGAAAAATTACCTTAAGTGAAATTTCGATTTCCTTATAATTTGATAAAACAAGCGCTGTCACTTTTATAGAAGGAATCACTGGTATTTTCAGAGAGGGGGATGATAAACTGAAAATAAAAATGGAGTGGTCTTTCCCATATAGAATTATTTTTACAACATATATCAAATAGCTGATAAAGATAGAATAAATGGATCACAGTTCACACAGCAGTTTAATTAACTTTGTACATTCCCTGAGTTGAGGTGTCTAGGTGGAAGGAAGCAGGAATGTGTGAAAATCTTCCCACCCCAAACTACAAACAGTTCTAGTTCTTAATTTCAGAAGGGAGAACTGGTAATAGAAACTGAGTCATAGGAAACATAGAAATATTTTTATTCACATACTAACTAGAAAAAAACCACAAAAGTTTCTATATAGCATGTATGTATCTAATTTTTACTTCATCTCACTCCCATCTTTGCACAGAGGATGTGGTAAAATCAGTGTTCTGCATGTTATAAAACTCCTCGTACAAGAGCTGCACCCCTTTTGGGCAACTGGTTCAAGTCAGCTGAGCTAAGAATATTGTTGTGTCCAGTGAGATTAAAGGCTGTATGGTTGCCTTGAATAACTCTTGTCTTTTTTGTCTGGTGCTCAGTCTAGTGAGAGCCTTTTCAAAGTGACATTGAAGTGCAGTGAACATCAGTACCCGTAAAAGCCAGTCTAATAATCTTTGACCCTTGAACTCAGGGGGAGCAGGCCCCTAGCTTTGTTACATACAAATTCTTTTCAAGAAGCTTGCATGTGTGAAAATAGGACAGAATAAGGCAGATTTTATTTAGAATTTAATAGTTATTTTTGGCAGAAATTCACGCAGTCTGGTTATCCAGGCAAATTCTTGTCTGTTTGTATCAACTGAATTTATATTATATTACTCTTTATAGTGATGTCAAGCTGAAAGCAGGTCAGGACAGATGTATTCGCAGACATAATTCTGAAATGTCCATGTGTCCTCTATGAGGGAGACCAAGATTTAAGAAGCTAGTAACTAATGAGTAGAAAAAGGTGCATTCAACAAAAACACAATTATGTGTTGTGTGAAAATTTGAATAATCTGGAAGAAGAAACTGGCCAGCGTGATGTTAGAGAGTCAGCAATACTCAGTGCCTTGGTGTGATTACTTGAGCTATGGGTTGTTGTTGTTGTTGTTATTGCTACATTGCTAACTGTTAAACAAACAAGTATAACCCAGCCTTGGAGTATTACCACTGTGATGCTCCAGGGAATGATTTAAGTGAAATAAAGATATATTAGCCTTTTAATTGTTAGCGATTTAGTTGTAGTTGTGAGATATTACTTCACTGGACGAGCAAAAGAAAAGGGCAAGTAATGAAAGATATGCTTTTACTGGGAAGACCCACCTCCTCATTTAGTCAGTCAAGGGTTGTTATCTCTTTATTACCCTGTAATTTGAGGGCAAGTTCAGTGAACAACTGTGGAGGCCATTAGGAGCTGTCATGGAGAATTTATCTGCCTTTGAGTGGAAGGTGGAAGCAGTTCAGCAGAGACTGTGCCGTTTCAAAGTGGATAATTCTCCTTTTGCAGGCTTTTTAATACTATGTTTATTGTTTCCTAGTATGTCTCCCTAGACTGCTCTTTCTTGCTTTCGCTGCTCTTGTCAGGAATAAAATTTATAGAAGTGTGGCCCAGGAGAACCAATCTTATTTTGTATAGTGACTGTGCTAGCAGCCCTCAGCGTGTCTTACTAGAAACTTGCAGAAGACAGTAAAATAACACCTCTTCAGAAGCTAAAGGTCTGGTGACATTTTTTTTTTTTTTCCCTTCACTGCTGTAAAATACAGGAGGTTGTGGTAAAATAGACTCTTAACAGTAGTTTAACTCCAGAGGAAATCTCATCAGAGTTTGTAAAAGCAAATGAAGTCAAAGTTGTTACATCATAATTTAACAGTGTGAGCGTCTGACTTTCCTTGAAAGCAGTTGTTACTCTTGTGTTCCCTGAAGTGCAATAGACATCTTGAACGCGAGAGAAAAATCAGATCCTTGCTTTAAATAGCACATTATATGAACTTAAAAGGCAGAAAAATATAGGGGAATTTTGAGAAGAAACTAACAGAAGTTAAATTCACCCCTTTGCAAACATAAGGCACATTTATCCTAGAAGAACCAGTGCTATTCAGGAAGTGGAAGCAACCATTTGGTCCAGCTGTGTTTGGAGGGTAAGGATGGGTGGGAGTGATATAATTTTTTAACAGACACTGTATGTTAGATGTGAAAGATATCTCTAAGATGCAATTTCCAAAGCTTATGTAATTCATGTACCCTGTGGATGTGCTGTGTTACAGGAGTGGTTGAGGAATGTATTTTATTTATTCTAAGAATAATAGAGTCATAGACTGGTCTGGGTTTCAAGGGACCCCAAGGATCATATTGTTTCAACCCCCCTGCCACAGGCAGGGTCACCAGCCTCCAGGCCTGGATCTACACAAGGTTGCAAAGTAGAACCAATCCTTGGGTTTGAGCCACTTTGTAGGTATGCAATATCCTTACCAGGGTTCCTCTTGCAAATGCTTTGGAAAAGGAAAAAACTGTAAAAAATGTGAAAGTATCTGAAAAAGACTTTTCAGATAGAAAATCAGCCCCTGTGTTTAAAGGCCTTATGTTCCTGGTCTTCTAGGGCTAAGTTTGAGGCCTGTGCATTTTTCTTTCCTGGTTAATATTGCTTTGGTTAACAGACAGTATTTGAAATTTACTGGATTGCATTGATCCTATTTATTCAAGTAAATATAAATTGACAGTTGCAGTGCATCTTTGCAGATTTATGCCAGCTAATTTACCCATTCTTCTAATACTTCATCAAAATAGGGATTTTTAAATGGATGTCTGTGCATTCATTTTCTGAATTTAAGCCCTGGTTTGTTTTGCTCAAAGTGCAGTGTTCTTGAAATACTACTGAATGGATCTAAATTCTCTAAAATCTGTAGTTAAGCTAAGTCTGCACTGCCATTCATCTGAAAAAGAAAAACTGTTTACAGATCCACAAAATAATTCCTGCCCATATATCTGTTTCCTGCCCAGTAATGTTCCATAATTATATCATGAACTCTTAATAATGTTGATATACCAAATCTTCTAGTCCAGACAGAGGAACACAGTCCCAAGTACTTTATTAACTGATCAGCTGCATCCAATCAATTACAAAGATTCTGGCACTAATTATTTTTCCCTCTTAGTTCCTCTATTAAGGAAAAAAAAAAGAATATGAACTTTTCAGTTGGGTATTTCCATGAGACATGGACTGCTTCCTTTTATAAATATGTGGATGCTATTTTAAATATTTCTTTCAACCTATGCCTTTTAAGGCATACATTTTCATTCTGCATTTCTTCTGCTTTTCCTTCTTTCATCTGCATGGCTTCAAACAATTTCTAGAAGCACTAGAAGAGTTTTCTTGTGATTTTATTGATAGCCTAAAGGACAATTTATGGAACAGCGACAGTAGGTACAGCCTAAGGTAGAAAAAAAAGGTTGTAATAAAGATGCAGATGCTAAATATTTCAAAATTGAAATGACTTATCTTCTGAAGGACAAGCAGTAGTGATTTGCTAACCATCAATAACTGTGGAAAGGTTGTTGCATTGTTTCTTTTTAATTCTGTCCTAAACTCCCTGTTGCAAGCAGCTGTGAAAGTGTGGCTGTGGAACTCTTACCCTCTGTGGTTAGTTCTGGTGAGCAGCAACTCCGTGCTGAGCAATGCGCTCACCTAGTTATAAATGACTAAATGAGTAATGGGAGAAGAAAAGAGAAACCTCTGAACACATGAACAAGCAGCATCTGACACCCCCACGTCATCATGACCCCAGGCTTACCTTGAGCATAACTCAGTTGTCATTTGTCAGCTGAGTGCATGGGTTCCCAAAGGATTCCCCAGCTCCTCCCTGGCATGATGCAGGGTGGTCTGGCCCACTCTAGTCACAGCTAGCCTCCACTGAAGGGGGGCGTTTGTACCCCATAACACAGCATTTGGCTGTAGGGGGTCCTCAGAGCCCCACATCATGCCCATGCGATCCTGATACATTATTCATGTGTGTACAAGCATGTGTGCACAAGCGTGTGTATACATGGGGTGGGGGGAGCTCTTTGCAGTTCACAGTATTTGAAATTACATTACAATTATTTTTCATTACAGCTTTTTGTTTAAGCATGATACAGAAGGTATGCTGTGCTCAAAGCCTGGCAAACCTCTCTTCCCCCATACTGAAAGTAGAAGCCAGTTGCTGACATGTTACTGCCCATTGTGTAAAAGCTGGGAACATGGTTTATACCTGTTAGAGGCACAGAGTTGCCTTCATAGTCTTCGTGTTTTTAGATAAACAGCACTGGACCTTCATTATTGCTATTCATACTTCCCAACTAGGCTGCTGCCTCTAGGGGAGTGCTACTTTACATCTAATTGCTCCCACCTCCCATGGTTAAGAGCAACACCAGACTGCAGCTCCTCAGTAACAGTGTGAGCAGTGTTAGCTGCCATGGTGAAACTCCTTTCCATCATTACCAGTGACCACAATCTTGCCCTGTCACTATTCCCCTGCCACTCGCCCTGTCCTCTACACCTACCTTCACGTTTTACAGAACTGCTGGCACACCAGTTACACAACTGGTTCCTGCAGCTTTGGTGGAAAGGGATGCTTTGGATATGTTGAAAATGTCAAATAAATCAGCTGCTGCTTTATGAAGTGGCAGATACAATAGTTAATTCTCAGGCTCTCTGGTGAAGCAAACAAAAGTATATCCTCCCTCCAAGGTGAAACCAGCTGCACTTCAGGAGATGTTTCATTCTGAGGACAAATCATTCCTCAGCCAGGACCATGCCAGGTTTGGTTTTTCCTGCCCTACAGTCCTCTACGGCATCCCAAGGGGCCGTGTACTTTCAAACACACCATATGTTCTGATGCCATATCCTTCGTTCCCTTAGCAGCACGCTGTGTACACACCACTCTGTGCTGACAGATTGCACGACAGCCTTCCTGTTATTTCAGGTATTCAAACTGAAACAACTTTAAAAAAACCCACAAGAAAATCAAACAACTATGTCTAGCAGCCACAAAGACACTGCATGAGGGAGTGGGACTGGTCTGCAGGCCACTGTTCTGCTGATCCAACTGAGAGGGAGGTTATTCGCTGCATGGCCTGGGGCCGGGGATGATTAGCAGTATAGGCAGCATTTTGTCCTTAACTGGCAGATGCAATTAATCTATCTGCTGCAGGATATTTACTTGCACAGTGTAGCTGCGTTAGCAGAATGATGTGAAAAAGCCTATCATGTATCAGTGGTGGAATAATGACCTTAGAGTGGCTCCGTTTTTTTCAGCTGTCGGCATTCCAGTGTAGGTGGCCAGTATCAGAAAGGTCTTCTTGGACCTCCTCACTTCCCTTCTGTCAGTTTGAAGAAGTAAGACATGCAATCAAGACCTGAAAGAATAGCTGCTTTGAAGTCATGCTCACGTATTACGCCTTTTAATTGCCTGATTTTTACAAAATAGGTTGCTCTTGCATGTCCACAGGGCATGCCAGTGTCACTTTATGGTGCATCATAGCTTCATAGTGCACTCAGAAGGAAAACCACTCATTAAAAAGATGAACAGTGCCTGCTTTTCAGTGCCTATTACTATCAAGACTTGTCTTAAATATGCAATGCACATTCTTAATGGGTACTGACAAAGTACTTTTAAGCACGTTGATGTTTTAAATGTATATTTAGACTAATGAACAAGATGTAGCTGAAGATTAACCTTTCTAGTCTATCAAATCAGTGCGACAGGCTCCCCCACTCCTGAATCCCACTGTTTTCTTTCATAATGTTTTACCCATTCAGTGATACATTAGGGACATAGCGAGGCTCCAGATCTTCTTGAAGTATCCCAGATGATACAAGGAAAGGGCAGTAATTCACCTGGTAAGAAAGAGCTGCATATTAGTGAGGTAAAGGACAGAGCACAGTCACAATTATTGGAAGTATGTTTTTGACCTAGGAGGTGACTTTGCAAAAATGGTGCTGTAGACCTCCACATATAATGTGTCTCTCAGACTTTTTAATCTAAAACTTGCTCTACTTGGAGAGTGAAGCAATGTTGCTCTTCCTGATCTGCCATCCCTTACTGACCTTGCCTCAGCTCCAGTGTCCCAGCTGAGCAGTCTCCGGTGTAAGCCACTTTAGCAGCAAGGGTGCTTCTACTAATCATCATCAATCCACGTGTATCCTTCATCTAAGTGGTTATTTTCTGCAGTTCCTGTGAAAGCCCACTGGAAGGCTGCATATAATGGATGGGCATGAGAACAACATGTTTTAATCATGCCATGAGCAGCGCTAGCAATCTCCAGGAATGTATAGATTGAAGGGCAGCGTCAAGGTGATATTGATGGTGATGCATGACGTGAGCAATCTGTCTGTGATCCTTTCCTTCTGTGCAGGTTAGACTGAGGGAGTGATTTGGTCTGTCCTGGCTTGCAACCCATATGCAGCCTTTTAACTAAGAAAGAAAGAAGAACTTTGATTACTTGACAGTAAAAATAGGAAGAGATGGATATATTCCTGATCAGTACTGGTTGCTGTAGCAGACAATGTAAGAGCTGAGTGTTCCAGTATTTTTGTCTAAACCTTGGTTTGATGAAGAATATTCTAGCTCCCTAATTTCTTTCCCCTGTTGTTTCTGTTAGTTTCTGGATCATGCTTCCCGATACAGTTTTGTTGTGGTTTAATCCCAGCAGACAGCAAAGCACCACGCAGCTGCTTGCTCGCTCTCCCTGGCAGGATGGGAGAGAGAATTGGAAGAGTGAAAGGAAAGTGAGAAAACACATGGGCTGAGATAAAGACAGTTTAAGAGGTAAAGCAAAAGCCACCTGCGCAAGCAAAGCAAGACAAGGAATTTATTCCCTACTTCCTACGGCCAGGTGTTCAGCCATCTCCAGGAAAGCAGGGCTCCATCACACATAATGGTGACTTGGGAAGACTAACGCCATCACTCTGAACATCTCCCCCTTCCTCCTTCTTCTTCCCACAGCTCCTTATATGCTGAGCATGACATGATATGGTATGGGATATCCCTTTGGTCATCTGGGGTCAGCTGTCCCAGCTGTGTCCTCTCCCAACTCCTTGTGCACCCCCAGCCTACCCGCTGGTGGGGTGGGGTGAGAAGCAGAGGAAGGCTTTGGCTCTGTGTAAGCAATGCTCAGCAATAGCTACAGCATCCCTGTGTTATCAGCACTGTTTCCAGCACAAATCCAAGACGCAGCCCCATACCAGCTACTATGAAGAAAATGAACTCAGTGATCTCAGCTGAAATCAGGTATTTGTAGATGGTACCATTTTGCAGTTGGTATTTATAAACATACCTTGTTGGGACTTCTAGGCAACAAGTTCTGAGTCCATAGATCACTTGTTGTAAATGTAGGATCACCCACCAAGACAAAATAATGGAGGAGACTCCCTAGATCATAAGTGGTATTGGAGTTCAGAATATCTAGGGATAAGCTTTTAAAATATGTGACTTGGTTTACTTACCTTTCTCCTCTATTTATTGTCTTAGGAGCAGTTTTCATCACATCTAGCTTCAGGAATATCCGTGATGTTCCTAGACTAACAGGTTGTTTTCCCTAGGTTTCCTTAATCATAGCTGAAGGAGGTGGGACTTTCTAACAGACAGATCAGGCATCTAAGATCTTCATGCTTATGTGTAAACATTAAAACTTTCATTTTCCTTATCATTATAGAGAAATAATAAAAATGGGTTTAGACTAGGTATCTACTAAAACACGTGTCCCAGAGACTAATGCTAAGACTCACTGTGCTGCATCATCTTTCTGTTTGAATTCTGGAAGATACAGAAATACAAATCTTCTGACCTAGCTAGATCCCCTCAAATATTAGTAAAATGGCTCATGATATGTGAATAGCATCTTTAACTATGTGGGGTTTTAAAATTCACTGAGATACTAAAAAATATTCATTGCAGGTAAATATCTAAACTCACATATGCCTATATATGTGATGTTCTTATCCTTTCTTATTTTAAAGTATGGGAACATTAGGGGCTTCAGTAGCATTGTATACACCGAGTGTTTGGTTATTACATTTGTAGTATCAGTGTTCATTTCAAAAAAAAGCCTCCCACATCCAGTGCCTCAAAGTGCAGTTTTCCTTATGTAAATTTAGTAAGAAAAAAATGTTTATGCCTTCTGGTAATCTCTGTATTTGTAAGATTTCCAGATTTTAGCTGAATGTTTTGCATGTGACAGCTTGATCTTCTAAGTGAGCCATTGATCCCAGTTCATTTTTTTCTACCTGAAACTAACTTTTTAAAAAAATTGTACTGATTTTTTACTTAGTTTTTCAGGAGTGTGGGTGGCATCCAGAAAACTATCCGGCTGCCAAAGATCAGCCTTTTTTTTTCGATGCATCGATGACTGGCACATCTTTCTGAGACATTCAAGGTTTCATATTAACCCAGTACAAATGTTTGACAAAACTTTCTTCAAAGGATTTCAGAAAAAATATGTGATTTTCCTAATGAAGTGTGGAAGATATACGAACTTGTTTCAAATCCCATTTGCCTTGTCTTGCATTGTTTAGGTAAATAAGTCTCAAAACCAGTTACAGAAAAAAGGACCTCAGTGAGCATGCTAATTTCATTGCAATGAAATCCTATTGGGAACAATGTCCATGAAAGAAGACTTGTTAGTTAAAAAAAATGGAAGACAAATCAATATGAACATTGCATCTTTCTCTATTGCATTTTTAAAAAAAAATGTTGAAATCTGAAGTTCCACTAAAAAGTTTTGTTAACAGTTTTATGTCACACTATGTTTTAATTCCACATAATAACCTTTTCTTTTAAATTTACACATATTCTTTACAGATAAGCTTCATGTAAACTCTGGGTAATTGTCCTGTTTCAAACTAGAAGTCCTAGGCATTTTGTTCCGGATACAAGTGATCATTTACTTTAGAAGAAATTGATGTTTCTCATTCGGTCTCCTAACTTGTGCAAATCTATGTGAAGTTATTTACAATCTTCCATACTTCATTAACTGAAATGATCACCTGCAGGCTTCAACTATTTAGTCAAATTTCTCTTCCAGTACACTAATGAATGGTTCTACTTAGCATATTAACATTAACTGTCTTGCTTTCCAAAGAGCAGTCATTTATAGAGTACCTTGAGTTAACACACTGCAGGATTTAAAATTATTTATTTATTTATTTATGTGGTAAGTGACCCTCTCACAAGATTGTGATTTTTAATGTTATTTTTTTCATGCTAGGCCTTATCTTGTTTGCATCCCTTTCTAAAAGGAAGCAGACACTTTACCATTGACTGTGGAGTCCACAGTACTCTGTATTCTGACTGCTACAGAACAGGGTTTTTTTCTTTGTGCTGAATATATAGACAAAAAAGATTTTCAATGAAATAAGGCTCTTAATCCATGGTATTTGCACAAGTCGAGAAACATGAGGTTTGGATTGGTTTGTGTTTATTTGCAACTGTAAGTGCAAGGACCGCTCTAATGTGGCTCCATGTACTGTCCTGGGAACTATGGACAATTGTCCTTTATAGCCAGTTCTGTTGTTGTTACATTCCTTCCATGTTTTGTGGTTTCATGGCATAACTGAATCTATAGTGAATAACCTTTTCACAGATTTATCCTAGTATCCGATTTGCACTGAGTGATTTGCTGCACTTAACATTCTCCATAGAGATTTCAATTTCTAAGGAGCAGTTCCTGAAAAATGTCTTTAGGAGAGGATGGCAACTCCTCTCTCCCTCTTTAAGGCTGACAGGAAACAAGAAAATTACTCAGTGCGCTTGTTGACCATATTTTATTTAGGATTTCTCCCTTTGAATTGCATTTACCATAGTTTCCTAGGTGTATTTAAAAATACTTATTTTGTCATTAGTTTCCTTTGTCTTGGTAAATACCGTGAAGTGTGATGTCCATTTTCTATTATCTCCTTTGCTCTTGATGAAGCTGTATGTCTATACACTTTTACTTTCTCCTTTCCAGTCCAGGGCTCATTAAGAATTTCAGTCAGTGAAGTAATTTGAAAGTGAAGGAAATTGGAAGAGGGGCCAGTTGTGTCAGTGCTCAGCAGAAATCTCTTTATTAAGGCAAGGGCAGAGTAAGGCAAAGGCAAGTGTAGTAGTTGCTGCCTTCGTACTTCCATCTATTTTTGAAGGCATTGGTTGGTTTGGGAAATTATTTTCTCTCACTGGAACCAAACCTTCTCATACAATGGATGAAACACTGAATGTGCACACATAGTATCACAGTATGCTTTGGGTTGGAAGGGACCTCAAAGATCATCTAGTTCCAACCTCCCTGTCATGGACAGGGAAAGCTTCACTAGACCAGGTTGCCCAAAGCCCCATCCAACCTGGCCTTAAATGCCTCCAGGGCTGGGGCTTCCACAACCTCTCTGGGCAACCTGTGCCAGGGCCTCACCACCCTCATACTAAAGAATTTCTTCCTAAGGTCTAACCTAAATGTGCCCTCTTTCAGCTTGAAGCCATTGTTCCTTGCCCTGTCACTACACTTAAAATCATAGAATCATAGAATGGTCTGGGTTGGAAGGGACCCCAAGGATCATAGAGCTCCAACCCCCCTGCCACAGGCAGGGCCACCAACCTCCAGGCCTGGATCTCCACAAGGTTGCCCTCTTCAACCTGGCCTTGAACACTTCCAGGGACGGGGCATCCACTACTTCTCTGGGCAGCCTGTTCCAGCACCTCACCACTCTTTCTGTAAAAAAGTTGAATTCCCTCTTGCTTATAAGCTCCCTTCAGGTACTGGAAGGCTGCAATGAGGTCCCCCCGCAGCCTTCTCATCTCCAGGCAGAACAAGCCCAGCTCGCTCAGCCTCTCTTTGTAGGGCAGGTGCTCCAGCCCTCTAATCATCCTCGTGGCCCTCCTCTGAACCCTCTCCAACAGTTCCACATATTTCTTGTATTGGGGGCCCTAGATCTGGACACAGTACTCTAATGGGGCCTTACGAGGGCAGAGTAGAGAGGGACAATCACCTCCCTGTCCCTGCTGGCCACCCCTCTTCTGATGGAGCCCAGGATACCATTGGCCTTGTGAGCTGCAAGAGCACACTGCTGGCTCATGTTAAGTTTCTTATCCACTGGAATCCCCAAGTCCTTCTCAGCAGGGCTACTCTCAAGGAGCTGTTCTCCCAGTCTGTATCTATGTCTGGGATTCTTCCGACCCAAGTGCAACATCTTACACTTGGCAGTGTTGAACCTCATTAGGTTCCCCCAGGCCCATCTTCCCAGCCTGTCAAGATCCCTCTGGATGGCTTCCTTTCCTTCTAGGGTGAACAGTCCCTCTCCCACTTTCTTGTAGGATCCCTTTAAGTATTGGTATGCTGCAACTAGGTCACCCCCGAGCCTTCTGTTGTCCAGGCTGAAGAAGCCCAGCTCTCTCAGTCTGTCTTCACAGCAGAGGTAACACATTTTGGGATTATTAACTTCCCAATGATCACTCAAAACCAGGTATCATCAGGAATCTCTAGATGGAAATTACAAGTCTGTTGCACATATGTTATGGAAAAAAAAAAAAAAGGTATGTGCTTTATTTTGCTCATCCCCCATTTTTTAGTTTACATTCTCTATTTAATGTGCCCTATCTGGGATGGATGAAGGAGGGAAACTGAATGAAAAATATTGGACAGCTTCGTGTCTTGAGCAGTTGGGGTTTTTCTCTCTACCTCACCTCAGTACATCGCTGATCTGATCTGAGGCATGGAATTTGCATTTATCAACTTGATGGAGGTTTTGTAGGTTGCGCTAATGTTTCTGACTCCCACCCAGTGAGCAGCCTTAAATCCCACCTGGGATTACACAGGGAGCTCACTTAGGCATGTAGGGAAGAGGCAGAAGGGGCTTTTGGGGCTTGAAGGAGTCACTAATGGGGCTCATGTGCCTACGCCTTGTGCTGCCTCTCTATGAAAACTTTTGGCAGAGTTCCTGCTGCCAGGGGCCTTTGTTCTGCTGTCACAGAGATTGAAACCTGCCTATAAAAGTGACAAGCGTCTCCCAGGCGTAATTCCCCTGACTTCAATAGAGTTACACAAGGGATGATTTTGGACATTTTCAGCGGTACTTTGTGATTTTAGTACCTGTATGCATACAGTTTGGAGCACGTATTTAATCTGCACAAGCAATTTGATAGCTGTCCCAGAAAGATAAGTCACCTTCTGTCAGAATTATTGCTCTGTATATTCCACAGTTAAGAGACTATTAAATCATTTGCTCTAAAAGCTTAACATTCTCCAACTTGGAGACTTTGCTTTCTTCAAGGAAATAAAATGTCTAGCCCGGCGTAATGTAATTTCTTTCCTGTTGTTTTTTAATAAATCCTTGAAGAACTAAATAATTAATAATGTGGCGGTTGGTTTAGGACCTAAGGCAAATACAGTTTATTAGGCCAAAGACCAGAAATGTGAAAGCTCTTCATTTTCTCTTGCAGTGCTGCATTTACAGGGTATTTTCTGACTGTGGCTTGACATCCACCAGTCTTGCGACTGAAACCAATTGCTGTATCAAGTCCTCTGTATGTGACCAGAGCCAGGAATGAACAATTAAGCAATTAAGTGGGTGATGAAACATCCCATGCTCAAGCTTTATCCTTGCCCTCTTTTAGTTTGCAATATGGATATACTCAATTATTCAATCACAGAAGCTTTTAAGATAATTGTAACTGGATACAGTCTGCATTTTTAGGTCTATGAGGCCAAATCGCAGGTTCAGGAATCCTTTCAGAGTGTCCTTCTAACTACTGTTGAATAGCACTGTCATAGCAACTCTGAAGAACGATGTCTGATGCATCTTGGTACTCCTAGGAGTTGCAGCCAGACTTTTGGCACTCTGGAAATCCAGTCTGTTTTATTACTGTAACGATGAAGGGCAGTAAAGCAAGGCTCAGCAAAAGGTCTGCTCACTGCGACTTTGTCCTTAAAGCATTAGACGTTTCCAAATATCCCATATCCTTCTGTTGTCAGTCCTTCAAGTGAATGTGACATTTGAAGGCTGGGCAGGGGTGACTCCTGCCAACCCTTGCTTTCAAACAAATGTATGGGGCAGCCAATAGAGTTTGGCTTCCCTTGAGCAGATATCCATTGTTATGATCAGCAGCTTTAAATTTGGGACTGCTCTAAGCAGTCCCATTCATAATCTTCTCATTCCCCTGTGCAGCCACTTATATAGCTGATGCTTTTTTGTTATTTTTGGGGTTTATTTTTTTATTTTTTCTTTTTTTTTTTTTCCTCCCAGGGAAGTTTCAGTAAATGAAGAACAGTCACAGCTATTCCATAGCAACCAGTAGGACTTCCAGGATAGAGAAAGCACTTGAGGTGTCTTCTGGGTTGTGCAGGCCCATGGAGTCACAGTGCCCCAACATTCCTAAACAGAGATTATAGATGAGAAGAACCAGTTCTGTACCAGCTGTTCCTCTCCACATCGGTGTTGCAGCCTCTAAAGCACTGTGAACTGGCTGAAAAGTGAAGGTGCTTCATCCAGATACGGGCTGTAACAAGTGGAAAGAATGATTTTTGTGTTGATTTTAGTGATTTATATTTGAAAACTGCAAAGGAATGGTCCTAGAAACACAGAAAAGCACTTAATGCACCAGATGCTTTGCAAGCAGGCAAAGCTGCCTGAGCAGACGTACAGGTTTCGTTACCATTAGCAGCTGCAGTACTAACTATTCATTAGGATTCTCCAGCACACCGGTGCACTGTATGAGAACAGTTTATTTTGTATTCTGGGTTTAATTACCACATTAGACCTTAGACCTCTCAGTGAACGAGGGCTTCCTGCCATTCAGACAGCCTATTTTATAGCAATGATTGTTAACCTTGAAGGCAGCTTGAATGACATTTGAATAGTGTTAGGCATTTACACCACACATTGTGCTGTTTTGCTCGCTCTCCATTAAACCAAACAAGACACCTCCAGAAGGCTGTATTGATTCCTGACCGCAGATCCTGGCTCTGCAGGATGCTAGTCTATTCTTCAGAAAGGTTGTGCTCCCTCAGAAATCTTTTTTTGCAGAAAATACACATTGCATTGTAGCCAAGAGTTGTGCAGATGACGACATAACCTAATTTTAACAAAGGTTACTGTCCTTCTGCTCCTACAACATGAATAGTGCAATACCTTTTGCAATATGTATGCATACATGATTTTTCAAAGTCGGCTTTGTTAGTCTAACATATAGCAGACATATTAAACCCGTCATCATTCTGTGTATGCTTCAGTGAATTCTACCTAAATTTTAGAAATAGAAATGTCTCATTTGCTTTTAATGTTTTCTTCTGTTGGCCTTTACCTCTGCCAAGTAACACTCCTCATATGTCTGTAATCTTTCCCTGTTGATGTTCTATTTCTTTGCTCTTGAAAAAACACCACTGGGAGAAGTCACTAATTTTTTCACTCTTGACTCACCTTACAAAGGAGATGAGCCCTAGATGTATCTTCTTTTGTACTTTGGAGAGGTCTGAAGACTTTTCTGCTTTAAACCTTCTCCATAGATATTTGCATCTAAGCTTCCTTTATTCTTTTTGTACAATTGGTGGAAGTCCATGTTCAAATAAGTGGTTTGCAGAACATGTTTTACCATACAGCAACCTGTAAAAAGCACACGAGTCAAAAGAAAAGGGGCATTCATATTAATAATAAATATCTTTCTGGGGTTTTTATTTCTCTATGTTCAAACTATATGGCTTCAGCGTGTATGAGCCTGTGTTTCACCTCTCTAGGTGAGAGGGACCTGGGGGTCCTGGTGGACAGCAGGATGACCATGAGCCAGGAATGTGCCCTCCTGGCTAAGGTGGCCAATGGCATCCTGGGATGCATTGGAAGGGGTGTGGTTAGTAGGTCAAGAGAGGTCCTTCTCTCCCTCTATTCTGACCTGGTGAGACTGTATCTGAAATATTGTGTCCAGTTCTGGGTCCCTCAGTTCAAGAAGGACATAGAACTCCTCAAAAGAGTCCAAAAGAGGCCTCTTTAGCCTGGAGGACACTGAGGGGTGACCTTATTAATGTTTATAAATATGTAAAGGGCGAGAGTCAGGAGGACAGAGCCAGGCTTTTCTCAGTGATGGCCAGCAATAGGATGAGGGACAACGGGTGCAAGCTGGAGCACAGGAAATTCCATGTGAATATAAGGAAAAACTTTTTCACTGTTAGAGTGATAGCACTGGCACAAGCTGCCCAGAGAGGTTGTGGAGTCTCCTTCTCTGGAGACATTCAAACCCGCCTGGATGCGTTTCTGTGTGATTCAGTCTGGGTGATCCTGCTCTGGCAGGGGGTTTGGACTAGATGATCTTTTAAGGTCCCTTCCAACTCCTAACGTTCTGTGATTCTGTAATTCTGTGATTTTTTTCATGTAAGAAGTGCTGTGCCACCCACTCAGTTCCTAATTTATCATACATAGTACAAAGCTAACCCCTCATTTCTATAAAAAGATGTGACTGAATTCCACTGTAAACTGTCCGGACATTTCTGATGGACATTTCAAAAAGACAAGATTAATTTTTTGCTCTCTAGGCTGTATTTACCAGTCAAGAAAATGATCTCTTGACTTGCACAGTATAGATTCTGCCACAGGTGTCTAGATAATGCCATTTGTTAAATGATTTTGTATTCCCATTGCAATAAACCAACATAAGCAAGACCTTCTGTTGAAAGCATATGAATATAATTTTCAGAAGACTGTACTAGTCCTTGAATGATTTTTCCTGATTGAGTATTTAAGTTGATGGTGCCGGTTCATTTGTATAAATACACCTGAATCTGATTTGCAGTTGCTGGAATATTAGCTAGAGGACTGGAATTAGTAATTCTTACAGGAACATGGTAGTCTGACAACCTCCAAAGACTGGTGAGAAATGGGCTGACTTTTGGTTACAAGTCCAAGGAGAAAAAAAGCCACTGACTCTGCAGTGCCTATTCAGATAGGATCAGAGGTTCGGTAGAAGTACCCAGGATGTTAAAGTTTGATCCTGAGAATAGCTGCTAGCTCCCAGCTTCTGCCAGGGCTTTTACTGGGCGTTATCTGTATGCTTAATTATGACATTAATGAAAATAGTAAGCTAATGATTTGGGAAACTATTTTCTTCAGTGATGTACTGGCGGTTTTTCAACTACTGGGCAACAGCAGGCTAAGAACTGGTCTGGTCCGTGCTTCTGAAAATGGTGGCCCTTTGTTAAAGCAGGGTCTGGAAAAAGGTCTTCTGAGGGTCGTCTGATGTGGCATTTCAGAGCCGCTGAGGGCATAGGCATTTGCTTTTCACTTGTGGTAATCAGTAATGACCTCTGGGACTTTTGGGTTTTGTTTATCAAGCTAAGTCCTGAAATTGTGGTGGAAAGGAGCTATTAAGAATGAAGGCAATGAACAGAAGTGCGGGGGTGTTGATGCATAGAAAGAAAACAAATCTACTAGGCAAAAAAAAAGAAACAAAAAAGCATTTTAAAGAACATGTTCAGGTTTGTTTTCTTATTTTGATGTTATCTTAACAAAGATGCTTCAACTCACAGAGTTGTGTTTTGGAACACAAAGGAAGAAGCTAGGAGTCTTCTATGGTTATTTCTTCTTTAAGAAGATGTTCCAAAGCAAAATATTTTGGACTGAAGTCTTTATCTTTTCCATCTGCTATCTATTTAAATATGTGTTCATTTGCTCTGATGCTAATGACATCATTTCCCTATTTATAATAATCTAACGTGATAAGTCTAGTGAATCACGGATTTTATTTCCCCAAGCTCTGGAGTCCTTTGTATGTAAACTGAAGCAGTTGCTGATATAAACAGAATAATCAAAGCTACTAATCTGAACATCAGGCCTGCATTAGGGCCATTAAGTAAAACAATGACATTAGAGAGCTGAACTATAATTTACGTTAAATTAAATTAAATTGAAAATGTTAGCATTATTATACTGTGAAAATTAAATACTTCTACCTTCTAGACATGCACAAATACTGGTGAATTTTCCTAATTGGTTTTTACTGTTATCATTTCAGGAAAAATGCAATGCAACATACATTATTTTTTGGCTCATTGAGTATAAAGGTTTCAAAAAACAAACATTAGAAGTGACTTTCTACGAATCGAATAATAAATTGTAAAAAGATGCAAAAAACCCCTTAGGGAATAGTAATAGGCTACAAATTGTTTAAATAAAATATTATTGTTGGAAAATATAATTGACTGTGCTCCTTTTCTACATAGTGCTCCTAATTGCTGCCTAAATTTAACAAGAGATCATTAGAAAATCTTCAGATGTCTTATTTTTAAATTGAGATAACGGGGAAATTTAGAAATTACCTATTAAAAAAATTGAAAGGTATAAAACTTTAATTGGTCATTCTCTTGTGGGAAATTAAAAGCTGGTCTTCCAGTTTTAAAACTTTTCCACTTTTAAAATGTAAAAAAAAAAAGAAATGAAATTATTAAATAATTATGAATTATTGGGACATCTTCATATTCCCTCTACTGCTTATTATCCTGACCAAGCATCACAAACATTTTGCAAGCACATTTTTCAGAATTTTCAAGAAAAGTCTTGAAATTGTTTAAACTTCTCAGATATTTGGGGACTACTTTTATGCTTTGGGGGTAAAACATCTAATTTTAATTTTATTACCTGACTATTTAGAAAAGTATTTGCATGCAGAATTCAGAACCAGCTGTTTTACTGGTCCTCCCCAGGTTCTCCCTAGCAATAGTGCCAGGGTAGCCATCCTTTTCCTCATCACTTCTGTGCTAAGGAAAATCAGCGTAACTGCTGTGTCAGAAGGACTGAACCTTCTGCCTCAGAATTTGGCTACGCTGCAGACAAGCTGTTTATGTGAGTTGGGGACAAAAATCTGTGGAGATTGTGTTGAGACAAAGGGACCGTTCAGCTGCTATCACAGCCTGCTTCTGCCCTCCCACTGCTTTTCCTGCTGACATAGTTATTTGTTTGAGGCATCAAGTAGTTTGCAAAATTCCTTTGGTCTCTCCTTGACTCTTCGCAGCTCTTTCCAAATACACATGCAGGCTTATTTACACACTGAAGAGATTTCTGAGAATTGCAAAACAATATCCATCCAAAGAGATCCATAATCAGAAAAACACACCTCTGTTGATGGAGTAGCGCTGGATCTGGAGAGGGCTTGCACATTGCTTGGTTGAAAGGCAAGTTAGACTGAAGGCACACGAGTGGATTTTTCTTGTTTTGCTCTCTTCACTGCGGTTTACATGGTGAGCCTACTTCCAGCCTTGCAGAAACTGCTCACATCACCGTATGACATCACGGGTCATACTTGGTCTGGAAACACCACATATATAACAACTGCAGTGGTTATATCTAGGCAGTGAATAAAGGCAAATACGCTGAGCTGATACAGCAATTCATTGTTAATAAATACTTTATTGAGTTGAATCTAAATAAACATATTTACTCCTTTGTGTGAGGAAGGCGATTCTAATCAGTAAAGGAAGTATCAACTTGGAAGAGTTGGATTTAATAAGTAATAGATATAATAGTTAAAATGGTATATATAAGGAATAAGTAATGGAATAAGCGATGACAATAGTTAATGAAGTATTGTGTTTGAATATTTAGGCACCCACATATTGATTACTTTGGTATATTATGTGTTTCTCAAAAGAAACCGAATTGTTCTGACCAATTGGAAAGCAGTCTTCTGCTAGCAAAAAAACCCACCCCACCTTGTCTCAAAAGATGTCTAATTTACTTATATATTCATTGGCTGTTCATTACTCTCTCAAAGGAGGGAGGCAGATGTCACTCTCCCTATCCATGCTGGCTGAGCACCGCGGGGTCGTGGTGCTCCATGTGTACCCTGCCCGCACACACCTTGCACGCAGAGCAGTCCCAGCTCATCCCACCCAGAGTTCTTGAACTCTGTGTGCAACAATTTGTAGACCTGCAGATACAACTTGGACATTTAGGAAAGTTGCTAGTGACATTTAGGAGATCCAGCTCATCTGGGATTAGCAGCCAGAGGCCATGAAGGATCAGTTCCCTGGGACGTGTCGGATGGGACCAGACATCTACATGGAAGCAAGCAAGTGAACAGATTGGACACCTCTGATGTCTCTTCCAAACTGAATTATTGTGGGAATCTATGAAAAGAAGTTAAATTTTGCTTTCACACTGGTTTCTGATTGCAAAATAGGTTGGAGATGCTCCTGAGATTTGGGTATTAGTGTTGAGTTCAGATTCCTAGAGGAGACTGTCCTTCAGCCTGACTGTCTTATTTTAGTACTCATGTTTATGCATAAGTAAAATTACTTACTCTGAGATTATGCACGGATTCTACATCACTCGTATCCCCTCTGCTAGGAAACTGAAATGAAGGGCTTGTGCTTTTCCACTGAGACCAGAATTACATGTTACAATCCTTCCTGTCGCTGTTGGAAAGTCCAGCCATGCCCACAGAAAATGCAAGCAAGACCTGCTGGTCGGCCAGTATGGTTTCCTCTCACAGCTACAGAAAGTTATCTCAGATATGCAGCCCGCTAACTCAATTTCTTTGAAGCATTGAGAGGAAGACTGCAGTTACACAGCTGAAAAACTACTTGGAATGAAACCACACTACACTGAATGGAGCTGTGTTCCTATCACAAAAAAACCCCAGCCGATATGGGCAGTCAAATACACGCAGATAATTATTCATCATTTGATGAATGGCATCCTTCTGCTCATTTCTTTTTAGCTGAGCAGTAACATGGTCAATAGAAGATTGATATTTTGAAAAATGCACACCTGAATTTTATAATGGTAGTAATTGACTTGTGGCTAAAGGGTAAGCATTTCAGTAAAAAAAAAATAAAAAAATAACCTCATATCACTTCAAATAATTGAGCTAATACAAGCATCAAGAATGCTGCAGCTGCAAAAACTGTTACACTGAGTAGTACCTGGTACAAGAAGGCAGTAAAAAATCAGCAGAAACAAAGAGAACATACTCAAGCGTTTGCATAGTAGAGATATTTCACGCTCCTCGTGATTTCTGATGTCAGCGATTCAGGCAAGATGAGTACGGGAAGGGATCATCAAGCAAAGGTCTCAAGAAGCTGAAAAGATGAGCTGGGGTCATTTCACTGCCAAGGCTACTGACTTCAGAGATTCCTTCTCCCCTTTAGGGAATGATGGATTATGGAATAAATAACATCCATCACTATTAAAAACAAATTTTAAAACATCGTTAGGGAAATCTGTGATTAGATGTTGATTATTTGCATAGGGGAATGTCAAGTAAAAGTAAGCTCTAAACCACTAGTTGTTGTCTTTGAGATTATAGACCTTGGTGAAAACATTCTCATATCTGGAGAGAAGAATATAGCAAAGTTATTTAATTAAGTAGATTATTTACAGTCTCAGTTTTCAAGTAATTTAGAGCTGAATAATCCTTTTTATTGAGATTGTTTTCATTAAATTTATTAAAATTTGGATTTTCATAGTGGTGCCAGAACTGCCTGTCCAAAATCGTACAGCTTTCCTGCGGTGGGGTATAAGTTAAAAATAACAGTGCAATACAATCCTTATATAATTTTGCTTTATTTAGTGCTCCAGGAAATTTCATGCAACAGTTTAAGGCAGAGACATTTATGGTAGACATTCCTGTTTGAACACTCTTGAAATTAACTACAGAAAGTAATATACCCCTTCTAGCAAGTTTTGACAATTCTTATTCATACCTTATTATTTATAAGACACTTGCTTTGAGATTATTTTTTGGTTTATTCTAACAAATAAACTTTCTCATTAAATTAGTGAGAAGGATATGTCTTTTATAAAAAAAACTTGAAGTAGATAATTGTTAATAAAATCCTGTTCTCTTGTGCTTCTGGGATTTGTCGTACTATAAAAATATATTGAAATAGAAAATTATTTTGCTGTAGGTAAAAAGTTATAGTATCTGTAGCTAAGCCAGAATTTTTTGGTGAACAGTTTTCCCGAAGACATATGAAAATTAAAAGACCTCAGACACATTAAATTTCTATATAAAAATATTTTGAGCTACTAACTACCTAGTTCATTTCATTAACAAAAAATCTCTGCACAAAGCTTTTTGGGGAAATCAATTACAACAGATGTAGATTGGGAATGAAATACGCAGGAAAGAATTTTAGCTGTGAAATTGAGGAAAAGCTATCCCCGTGCTGCAATGAAAATTTAACAATGCTTGTTTGTTTTTTCCTAGTTTTAAAATCACAATACTTAATAACATTGCACTTGTACCAAGACCATACAATTAGCAGATCTCATAGCATCTAGAGAGGATTTAATTGCAATTACACTCATTCCACCCAAAACCTTTGAAAATAATCAAGTATTAAAAATCTGAAAACACAAAAGAAATCAAGGAAATGTCTAATGAGACATTAGGTCTACTTCCTGAGGGAAATTTCTGCCTATGACAAGTTTCGTGCGGAGATTTTTTCCAGGGGGAGGAAAAAAAAAGTATTTTTTCTTTTAAAACCTTGTTTTATCAGTGTCTTCAGGCGAAGATGTACATCAGAAGCTGTGGCCAGACGTTTAGTCTTTAAGGCATTGATCATAACTTACATATTTAAAGGTAACCTGACTGCCCATGTTGTGCTGCTTAATGCTCTTGGTTTCCTCTCTGCTGGAGATACTGCACTGTTCAGTTTCCATTCTTACTCTTCAACCTATTGACCAATTATACTTGATGTTTGTAAATAAAAAAATAGTCTTTATCTTACCTCTCTTGACACTCACCCTGTAGATATTTATAGGTGTTGATGAGATCCCCTCTCAGTCTTCTCTTCTCCAGGCTAAACAGACCCAGCTTCCTCTGCCTTTCCTCATAAGAGAGACACTTCTGTGCCCTTGTCATCCTTGCAGCCCTTCACTGGCCTCTCTCCAATAGTTCCCTGTGTTTATTGATTTGGGGAAACCAGAAATGGAGTCAGACCTCCAGATGTGGCCTCTGCAGGGTGGGAGGATAACCTCCCTCATCCTGCTGGCCACATTCTTCTTAATGCACCCCAGGATACCATTGGTCTTCTTGGCTGTGAGGGTTAACAGCTGGCTCATGAATAACCCCTGTCCACGAGGACTCACAGGTCCTTCTCCACAGAGCTTCTTCCCAGCAGGTCAACCCTTAACCTTGGGGTTATTCCTCCTAAGGTGCAGGACCCTACGCTTGCCCCTGTTGAATTTCATTTGGTTCCTATCTGCCCGATTCGCCAGCCTGTCCCGCTCTCATGGAATGGCAGTGCAGCCTCCTGGTGTACCAGCCACTCCTCCCAGTTCTGTATCAAGTTGTTAAGTTAGAAGCCTTAGATAACCACCTTCAGAACACCTAATGTGGCTATGCATTTGTTGCTCCTTTGTAGTTATGTCATGCTGATTTTTAGAGAACTGTGACAGGAGGCTGATGTGATCACTCAGTCTTTGCACTTGTGTCATTTTGGAGCCCATTGGCTAATTTCCACCCAGCCTTAGAGGACAGTAGAAATCTTAGAGACAGCTGGAGGGAAATCAGTGGTAGAGAACAGGGAAGAAAACAGAATTTGTTTTCTTGATGCAATATTCAGGATAATTCAGGTTGGCAATGTCTGGCTGTGTAATTTTATGATCATCGCAGCACCAGTCTTCCTTGCCAGTGAACACAGAGAAGGAGGTGAAGCTTGCTGTGGTGAGGGAGAAAAGGGAAGGACAAATATGCTTTACTTCCTAGTGCTTGCAGACAGCGTGTTGCTCTTCTGCCGCTCTTTTTCAGATGTACCACAGAGGTGCAACTGACGCTTGGGTCTAATACTTACATGGATTATATCCATTGGAGTGATAACTGTATGGTGGGCTTGGAGCTGTCCCATTGAAGAGCATGCTTGGCAGAACTTTATTAATTCAGGAGTGGGCAATTCAGGAAGATCAATAGGTTTCTGACCACGTCATTGATCGTGGGAGCACCAAAACACTATGCTCAAGTACTATTTCTGTTATCATCTGCCAATTTTAACAGCTTCTCTGGGCAGTTGACTGAAGGCCTCTTTAAAAATAATGTATAGGTTACATTCTGCAGGTCTTCCACAGGTGAGCTCCAGTTGAAATCAACAGTAAGGACAGAAATACATTTCCTCCAAGGAAAAAAGGTTAATGAAGAAATGAGCAAGAAAAAAAGGGTCTTTGCTTCACAATGATGTTTTATACGCAGTAAAAGCTGTGGCACAGTAGGGGATGAAGCAACCTTTATGCACAAATATATCTGCAATTGTTCTGATAGCTAGTTCGTGTTATTTAATGTGCTGGAGAGGTAAGAAAACAATTAAAAACTGCCTCTGTCGATTAGTGGAGATATACCTATTGTGCTATTCATAAAGCAAGCATTATTGGTGAAAGAGGTAGTTATATATTAGGGAGCTCATAGCCTGAAGACCTGGTGTAGAACTGTCATTAAAGTGCATACTAAATGAAGTTCATTCAGCTTAGTTTGTACATGATGCTGATTGATTTTCATAGTCAGGCTAATAGAACAGTTTTCTTCAGTCCTGCAATTACATTGCTGTTAGAGCATTCTAAGATTTTTTTCCTCTAGTATTGCGTTTTTAATAGAATTTTTGAGTCTCTTTTGTTGCTCGTAAATTTAGATTTAATTGGATCTTGAAATCTCAATATTGAAAATTCCACCTTTTATTGTTTGGAAGAAAAACTGCCCTTTTTTTTTTTCCCACCCACTCAACTGACTGACCTCAAAAGGATAATCGATGCTTTCATGGCAGTAGATATTTAAAAAAAGAAAAAGCCTATGTGATTAAACTCAGTCATATTACTTATCAATGGAAATGTACTACAGGGAAAAAAAAAGGATGATATCTCTCTATCATTTTAAATTACACTAGAAATCGCACATTTATATCAAAATTTACAATGAGAACATATTTTGTCATGTTATGTAAGTGAACAACAGAAATTTAATAAATAGTGATTTATTTTTAATAGTTTTCCAGAAAAAAACCTTTCTTTTAGAGAGCACACATCAGACCAGTCCCTAACAGAAAGATACAGGAGTCCAAACAAAATGAAATTAAAAATTTAGCAATGGCGCATATAAAGTGGTTAACTGAAAAGTCACACATACAGAAATGGGAAGAGCAAGACTAGCCAGAAAGTCATGTTGCATCATCAGGTACATAAAGTTGGAGAAGCATTTGTGTGTTTGTATACTGAGAAAATGGCAGGAAAAATTACGTTCTTCATTGTTATTTCATATATGTATTTTTACCAAGTCAGTCAGTGCTGACATCTTTCAGTCAAAAGGGTTAAAAGCAAGACTTCTCAAAGTGGTGCAGAGGAATTAATTCACTGAAATAATACTGAAGTAGAATGCGGGGGTTTTTTTATCTCACTCTGTTTGAAGAATGCCTCTAAATGAAGTTGGAGGCATGTGGGTCAATGCATAGGCATCATGAAGCAAAAGCTGGACTGGAGGCACTGTCTGTAATGTCATCGCAACCCATAGCACAACCAGTACACCCCGCAGGGTGAAAGAACAGAGTGTCTCCTTTGGAATCACTTGATCTCTGTGGTTTATAATCCGTGAAAGCCAAGAAAATGCTGAATGTGAGGGGAATGTGAGTATGCGTTGAAGAGAAACTCTTCAAAGTGAATACAGATTATAGACTCGTTTGTGCAAGAAGTATGAATGATCACCAAAGACATGATTTTCATATATTAAAGCAAAAGTTTTTTGTGCCTCACACTATTGACCCTGACACAAATAAGAAGGTAGAAACAACAATAAAAATGAGAATGTGGTTTACATGGTAATTTTTACAGTAGCTGGAAGTAGCTCCTATTTTCTTTTCAGGTGGTTGAATGGGAATGGATCCCAGGATGACTGTAAGAAGCAGCCATGTAAATCCACTGGGGGATAGTTTGTATCATGTAAGTTATGTGCTTGGTGCCAAAGACTAATAATCAGTTGAACATTTGCCAGAAGAAGCAGCATGACCTTTTCAAAAAGTATTTGGGTCTGCTCCCCAGCTGCTAAATCTCACCAGACTGTCTTTGTGTGTTTGCACATTGTATTTGCAGGTGTTTAAAAATTAGGAGAAGGTCATTGGTTTGAAAAGTAATTGAGGCAAAGGAATTTAATCTTTTGATGTAAAAAGTTGCATCGGCATTATGCGGTTTCAGAAGGCTTAATTTGAATAAAAATATCAAAGCAAAATAGCCAATGTTTTTTAAAGTGATTGTGTGTCAATCAAACTTCGAAATTATTTGGGTTCCTTGTCCAAAAAATATCTGTAAAATGAGAGGGCACTGGAGTTCATACATAAAATGGAAAGCCTTTATTACAAGCCTGTTTGTATGTTCTGTGAGTTCCCCTGTAGCCATCTCTTCATTTTTGTATGCATCTCCTCCAGGAAGAGATCTCTGTTCTCTAGCCAGGACATCCAGAGAGCTGTTGTGTGCACACCAAGTGTGACCAGGAGGTGTGTGTTATTGCTGCAGACAAAGGAATTGTGCCCTGGGACCCATGTCCTTAGGCACGAGGACTGTCCCATGGGTGTTTCTCAAAGTCCCTGAAATAAATTGCAGCCCAACAGTGTAATACTTTCTTATCAGTATGGTCAACCTTGCCTTGGCTGTTTTGGGACGTGGCCTGAGAAGGACAGTGTTTTGAGGTCTCATGATGTAGTGCCAGAGTGGGGTGTACAGAGCATCTGTACTTGAATAGGAAACTCTGTAAGTGAAGTATACTGAGGATGGTGTCTGGGTTTTGGTCTTGGAGGGAGTTGGTTCATTATAAAACATAGATCATATATTTAGACTGCTAATTACCACATGGCAAGAATCCAGAAGTGAATTGCAGAGTGAATTTGATCCAGTGGATCCTTACAGTGTTTATGACTGGGACCACCATTAATACTAAGTCATAGTTTCACGTGTGATGTGTTGAGAATGGCTCTAGCACATGAATCTTCATCTCCTTCTCTCTCTTTCCATTTCTCTTAACTGATCTGTAAAATCTTCCTGCACCAAGGAAGAAGTGAATTTTAAAAGAGTATTTTTCTTTATGAAAAGGTTTTGGAAACTGAGAAGCACTTTGGAGGGGTCCAGCAAAAGTTCAGAGATTATTTTTAACATTAAATGCATGTCATGTCATTACAGATTATGCTAATCCCTAACATAGATTCAGATTCAACTACAGACCATTAGTGGAAGGTGGAATTGTCAGCCTCTGGCTACTGATTTATTATAAACCAATGATATAAAAATAATTTTGGGTGGGCTGACTGAAATGAAGTGTGTGTAACTGAAATTTATGACCAAAAAGCTTGAAATAACAACAAGGAAATATGTTTTGTAGTGCAAAGCCAGGTTTTTATATTTCAGAATGATGCAAAATCGGAAGCTAGTCTGAATTGGTTTTAAAGGCTTTGATAAATTTATAGAAGGAAATGACATCTGAAATTATCCTAATTCCTGAAAGAATTCGATAGGAAGGGAGCATAAAACTATTTTAGAACCCTGCCAATATGCATCCCTGGTTTTGTCATTATATTGAATTGTTGCACCCAGTGATGCTAGGATGCTGTCAGCTGACAATGCACAGGTCAGATTCACTTGAGCAAAATACTGTTCTCAAGAAAGTCTGCTGGCTTGCAGCAGAAACAAGAGACACAAGCTTGACACACGGATCCTGGTCAGTAGCCTGTGGAATAAAGAGGAGCCGTCTGCTTCCCTCTCTTCTCAGCTCTATCTCTCTTCAAGCATGATGCCTGTTGAGGGTTTTTTTATGAGGCTCGATGTTACTGTTACTTCTGAGAACGGCTGAGAGGTGATGGGGGTGGGGATGAGCTGCTTTGCGCCGGTAAGAAATACTGCTGTGCTGTGGCACTTAAGGTGTTTCTGAGCACATTGGACCAGTCCTGGGGTCCAGTTCCGCTCTGATGCTGGTGAAAGGCAAGAGTAACTTCACTGGTTTATGTAATCGCATTAATGTTAAATTCAGGCAAGTACATCATGGGCAGGCTTCTGAGTTTTCTCTTACATTTTGATTATCAGTCTTCTTGATGTGCTGGGTATAGACATTTGTAGTTACCGTATCTGAATATTCTAAAATAAAGGACTATTTTTATATGTAAGGAAAAGATAGCTCTACAAGAGTTCTTAGAGTTTTCAGTCAGGTACTGTTTTTTGTAGTATGAGACAGATCACTCATTGATTTGCTGTCAGATACTTTATTATTCTTATACCTGTGTACTGCTATAATAGTCTCTATCATTCTTGATAAATATTCAATGCAACAGTAAACCAACATTTGAACAATTGAGTGAACTTTTGAAAATGCAGTTAGAAAAATGATTAGGCATTGTGTGTAGACAGTCTTTCAGGTACATGAAATAACATCCTCCTAACTTGACTAGGAGCAGACGTCATAAACAACTCAGTGTGAGATTCTAGTCGATTCTTTAAGAAACCCTTTTAAAATAAATGGGCACGCATCTTTGTAGAAGAACCTTGGCAGTGTGTTGAATGTAAGTGATTGTAAGAAGCAAAACCAATCATGAAGTCAGACCAAGGCTACAAAGAAAATCCACATTTTAATTAAAAATGATCCAAACACCCACTGTTAAGAGCTTTTCTCAAAGGGAGCTCAGTGGGAGTTAAAGTCCTTGACATACGAGTTATCTCCCCTTAACTGGAATGAAGAACTATTTGTCATTTTTCATTTGTCAGTACTTTTTCTCTTTCGAGTTTTCATCAGCCTGATAACTACGTGAATTGACATAAGGACTTTTGAGATCAAATTTTATTTCCATTACTGAATCTTTCCGTGACCCAGTCTGTTTGTCTGTAAAATGGAGATGGGACTTACTAAACAAGGACAATAGAAATCAATTTCATTTTTTAAGCACAATAAAAGTAAAATGTGCTCAAAGACGTAATCAGTGTTTTTAACATTTTCTTACATCGTGGTAATACGCTCCACTTCCTCTGAAAAAATTCTTTAATATGATTTGAATGTCCTGTGGGTAATGTTGGGTAATCTGGGCCCTTTAAACACTGATTAAACCTAAACTATTTTGCATAAATGAATTTGCATTGGTAAATACCTGCGAGTTGGGTACCACAGGGTATGTGGTCTTTAGTGGGATCATCCTAAAAAATAAAGAGGAAAGAAAGGAGAGGAAATAAAAAGCAAAATGTGCTTCACCAGTGAGCGCAAAGTCTTGTTTCCCTGGTACACTACAGCCGTGCATGCCGGCTGTCTCCAAATGTACACAGATTTTCTCCAGAGGTTTGCGCTATGTGGACGTGACCCAGTAAATAGGGAGTGGGTGTCTTGTGGAGCACCACCCATGCTCCCCCGTGGGCCCCAACCAGACGGTGAGCATGTAGCACAGGGGGTCCTGGCCCAGGGCAGCGTGTGCCTGCTGGCCTGCCTAGCTGCAGGCAGGGCATTCACCCACATTAATCTCACACAAATTCTTTGTAAAGACAAAACAGGCCTGTATTTTTTACATCATCTGGCTAATGAAGTTAAGCCCTTGGTTTCTGTTGCTGCTTTCCCATATCAGAAGGTTCTGGCAGAGCTGAACATGCTCTTCTTGAAACATTACCATCCCTGGGCTGCTGTGGAGCTTACATCCCGTTCTTGGGAGGATTCTGATCGCCCTTCCTCCAGGACTGAGGGGAGGGAAATCCCAGTGACTTAGTTGGCAACGGGCCTCAGGGAAACTTGAATATTGTAACAAAAAAAGAAAAGAACAGTATTTAAAAATAAAGTAAATAAAACATCGAAGTGAAAAAGAGAGAGGTTGTTCTTCGTGGATTGCTTTGTAACCTCTAAAACTGTTTGCCATAATTCATTGTGGATACCAAGACTGTACAAGAGTGCAAGGGGCAATCCCAAAAGTTAATGAAATAAATGACATCAAGAGCCCCTACATGAGGAGGTATCATCCCTGAATCAGGAAATCTGAATAGTACAAACAGCTGAGTGTTGCAGAGATGATCTTCTGCATCTCCGTGTGGAAGTGCCCTGTTCCACCTGTGCTTGCTTTCTGCTGGCTTTAAGAGGAAATTGCTTTTCTACATCATCAAGAGGAGAATACCACAATTATTTAGGAACAAGAGCAAAACTGATGGCTGTACTGAAAAAGCTACAGAATCCTGAAATTCTATTTCTTAATTTTCAGTGGGAGTGGAGGGATGCTTAAAATAGTCAAAGCATGTCTCTGCGGGGACTGAAGTGAGGGGAATTTTGCAGAACATGGATCAAGTAGCAATCTTATTCTTTCTGCTGAAGTTCAAGATAAGATGTCTCTATCTATCTTTTGTTTTAAATCAAGTGTTGGAATTACAATGTGAGAAGTACAGGACATCTTTTAAATTCAAGTATCTATAACAAACATATATACACTCATTGTGGTAGTTGCAGATTTAAGTAGTAATTGTAGTTTTACATAATGATCAATATTGATTAAAATGTAAAAATGAAATAAGTTTACAGGGAAGACAAGTTTGCAACAGTAGACTTTTGGAAGGGATTTTTTAAGGTTTTTCACAGAATCACAGAATCACAAGGTTGGAAAAGACCTTTAAGATCATCATGTTCAACCATTCCCATCCTAAGCTAAACCATATCCCTAAGTACCTCATATACCCTTTTTTTAAACACATCCAGGTAAAGTGACTCAACTATGTCCCTGGGCAGCCTGCTCCAGGCCCTGACAACACTTTCAGTAAAAAATTTATTTCTAATACCTAATCTAATCCTGCCCTGGCAGATTTTCAACCATTCAGAAGGAAAGTTAAGATTAAAAAAAAAAAAAAAGCACAGTAACCTCTATCCATGGATTCTCAACTATATGAGTAATTATTATTTTCCATAACATGGTGGGAATACTATGAGTGCACAGCACACTTGAAAATTAAGTGTCTTCTTGAAGGTGTAATTGTTTCAGATTTTTTCAGCAGGGGACATGAATAGCTGTTTTGTGGTTTTTTTTCTTCATGTGGCAGAGTTCACATCAGGAAGATTGGTAAAATAATTTTGTTCAGTGTTTTCTTACTAGTCTGCATCTAGATATATTTCTATAGCTGCACTTGGCCACTGCAGCACCAATAAAACAATCACAGAATCATTTCAACCGGAACTATTTGGTTGAAAAACACCTTCAAGAACATTGAGCCCAACCATCTATCCAGCCCCACTAGGCCCAACACTAGACCATGTCACCAAGTACCACATCTACTCTTCTTTTAAACACATCCAGGGACGGTGACTGAACCCCCTCCCTCAGCAGCCTGTTTCCAGTATCTGAGAACTCTTTCAGTAAAGACATTTTTTTCCCTGATATCCAAACTAAACTTTCCTTGATGGAACTTCAGACTGTTTCCCCCTTTCCTACTGTCATTCCCAGAAAGGGTCTGAGTTCTTTTACCATCTGAGGGAGGATGGGGTTCTGCAGATGGCTTCTTTTCGTTTTGTTCCTAATTCTTCTTGTCCTCCAGACAGTTCATATCCAAGGTAGGTTACCTGTTGTTGCACCATCTGAGCTTTCTGTTGAGAAACTCGATACACATTTAGTCCCCAAAAATTCAACAAAATAATAATTGATTCCCAGAGATTGTTGGAGTATTTTTAAAACCTTGGGGTAGCCAGGTCTTCCTACATAAAGCATATCAAGAGTTAAAGAAATCATAACGTAAGTGTAAAGTAATCCACATGGTCACAGTACAGACATTTTCAACAAACTTTGATAAGTGACATCTCATGTGTCCATAATCATGATACATGGTCGTGCTTTTGGGAGGCCCATTCAAATGTAGCAGTCGTGGGAGCTGTG
>VZTU01024781.1:51514-64290 GCA_013400835.1 Zapornia atra | reverse complement strand
GAAAAAAAAAAAAAAAGAGAAAAAAGAAACTTTCAGATTGCGTTTCTAAGATGTTTCATGCATTGAAGATTTCTGAGAAAGTTGCTTCGCTAGAAACCAGAAGGTAGAAGGTGATGGCAACAGATAGCAAGAGGCATAGATACAATTAGCCAAGGATCTGAGAGGCAGTAAAGCAAAGGTCTATGTGTCATTTCCAGAGTATAACAGCGAACAGTGAGTAGACTGTGTGGGGGGGGAACACGCTCTGACAAACGTGAACTGAGAAGGACTGAAACTTTAATTTACTGCCTCACAAAATGGGCTGCTGTTTTGTTTTTAATAGTAAGAGGATATAGCTATAGCTCACCTCAGGTAATGTAGATGTTCAGATAAGTTAATATAATTACATTGAAGCCTTACCAAAATGATAAATTATAGTGCTTTTAAAGTAGTCATTTATTTGTGTATTTAAACGGTGTGTAAAGGGCAACAGATTACTGTGCAATTTAAATATCATGGCACATATTTATTTAGGAGGAAATAGATTTGGAAAAAAAAAGAAAAAGAAAACCTGGCTTCCGAGAACACAGTTTCAAGTATAGATCAGGAAGGTTCTTTGCAAGCAGCCCTACCAATCCTTTCAATCCAGTTCCAGTCCTCAAGCTTTTTCTAGAAAAGCTGTATTTTTTTTCAATTAATACTTGTTTTCTGTGAATATCAAAAATATGTATTTGAAAATCAGAAGACAAAGCATGCGAGAAAGATGCTCTGAGGCAGTGGGGAAGAGCTGTACACTATTTCCTCTGCTGTCAAGTTCAGCTGGCCTTTGAAGCAATTCATCTAAGGTTGTTTCCATGTTTCCATTTTACTTTATTTTGAGTAATATAATTTAAACCCCATCCAGATAGTTTTTCTCTGATATCAGAGGAGGGGAGGCTAGGTAATCATTTCATATACCAGACGCTGATATTGTAAATTACCAGCTTTAGTAAGGTCAAATAAACCCCCCCCCTATACCCAGACTTGGGTTCCTTGTCTTCCTTCCAGCACTGCAATGCAGATGAGTGACTGCCTGAAAAGCATATAGAACTTAGTGCTTATTAAATGTCCACCTGTTCTCACATGTCATGTGAGATTGGTGTCTTCCCAAACTGGGACGTTCCCACTCAGCTTTATGAAGCCTCCGAAGGATAGTCTCTGTTGGCACATGAAAGACCTCACAGTGCTAATATGCTGAAGTACTTTTTCCCTTCCACTGTTGCTTTGGAGCAGTCATGTCTGTCCTTAAATCCGGGCAGTTCAGATGTTTTAAGTGAAAATGCTGCTCATTGAGTGTTTTAAGGCACTCAGTGAGGTTTCTTTGCTCATTCAGCAGGTGTTTGTTTAGATGTTCAGAACTGGGTTTTTCTGGGAGACACTGGAAATGCTAGAAAACAGGCAGCACTGCAGGATACATTACTGGGCTGATAAGAGTTTTGTTGGCTTGACAGAGATTTATATTTAAGACAATCTGAATTTCATAATCTAGGAGAATACTTCATAAAAGCTATGTGAATTTTGGCAGTTTGAAAGTATCCTATTTAAAATGTCTAGCTTGTCTAAACCAGGTATTTTTAAAGGCTGGCTAACAGCGTTTGCATCTTTGCATTGTGAATCGATAACCATTTTGACAAAATGGCATTCCTGATAACAAACAGTATTTTTCTCTGGAAAAATCAGTAGCTTTTCAAGGTGAGCATACAATCAGAAGGGATTAGTTCCAGCAATGGACTGTGAACGCGCTAGTTCAGCAGTTTGATCTGCAACCTTTTGAAGGAAGCGTGAAAACAAACAAGTCTTGTGCATCTTTACAATGTGCACCTTCACTTTCTGATTCAGTAACACACAAACTTTTGTGAGATGGGGGGAGTGGTGGGGAAGGATGAGCAGTTGTTTGCTGGAAATTGTTATTCACAGAAGTCCAAGAAACCTTTTTTTTCCTTCCTGAAAAGCTATTGAGAAGCCTGACCTTGTTCTTTAAGACCATTTAATATAGTAAATTTGTTATCTGTATTTTCATATTATTTAATAGCATGAAGTGATCATCATGATCCAATTTTTATTAGTGCTGCACAAACAAAGATGGAAAAAAGAAGGTCCCCAAAATATGCAGAAGAACAACCAGATGGACAAATTTCAGTTGAGGAATACAAGGAAAAGAATTAGCCAGTGCAAGTACATATTGCTGGCAGTGGTTTCAGTGCACTCTTGGATTAGATAGTGACTTCAGATGAAAATTTGTTTCTAATCTGGAAGTGCAGTTGATTGGGTTTTGTGAGTCTGAGGGCTGGGCCAGTGAATCTGGATGCAATTTTGCTGTTCAAAGATTGTGTATATGCACGCTTTTAGAATTTCTGCTTTCTAAGTTCCTGTGGTCTTTCTAATTGTTTGAATGATTCCTTTGCTCGAGTTTTCTATTCAGTTTACCACATGGCAAGAATTAGGAGTAAATAGAAAAAAGATGCAGGTAGCCTGAGTATTTTGAAAGCAAAATGAAGTAGAAAATTAAAGATATTTATCTCCATTATTCTCTTTTAAACTTGTTATTAATAAATCCAAAATACAAAGAAAATGATAAATTATTATTCAGGCACTGAGAGCAATATATATTTTAATGGGAGGAAGAATAGCCTGCTGCTTGCATATTGTGCTCATTTCTTTCTTTTCTGGAACAAATGAGGTTGCAACTATTGTGTGGACATCCCTGCCTATTCCAAGCAGTTGGTACATTATGTGATCTGCTCATGGGGCAGGCTGTACCAGTTGCTGCCAGTAGAGAGGCCAGTAATAGCTTGAACAGATTACTGGTGATAAGAAAATATTAATTGCCTCTCAAACTATTAACAGTATTAAATTAAGCCATTAATTTTTTCAATATTAGTAAATGTTAGATAGGTTTTAAAGGAAAAAGTCCAAGATACCTTAAAAATTGCATCCCTGAATGTGTGATGTGTTGGACAATGTGCTGTTAGCTTGCAGTTGATGCTGCCTGCCCCACAAGCTTCCCTTGGTGGTTGTTTTTTTATTGTTTAGTTGCCAGTTTTTTCCCTGCCCCAGAAGAGAAGTATCAGACCGCTTCTCTGACATTTGTATCTTTAAGTCATGTTTTCTGTGTAAGTCTGCAATTACGTGCATACCAGCATACCAGGCTGCTTCTGTACCTTGATGCCTGTGCTGTCCTAGCAGGACCACCAGAGCTCTGGCCATGCCTCCGATCTCGGCAGGGAAGTCAGAGGCAGTCACACGTTATGAAGGAGTCTCCGGGACATGAAAACAAGCCATAAATCCCCTTTCTTTCACTTGCTGATTCCTTTTATTAACTGCAGTACAGTGCAATATGTGGGCAAGTATTTGGTTCTCTGGTAATCCCCAGAAAACCCGCTTTCCCTGAAGGATGGTAGTCATGTAGATTAGAAACGCTTGGAGCTCCCCGGGGCCAGGTAGCCACTTGGCTCTTGTGTCTCCCCAGGCTGCAGACTTCTCAGACAGAGAAATCTGGACCTCTAACGTAAATAACAGGGAAGTACTGCCTTGTTTTACCAGCGGCAATAGCACTCCTTTCTCTCAAAGAGAATTAGTAGCAGCTGTACTTAAAAGAAACCTCTTCGTTGTCAGTTCAGCCGGCACAGCTGGCGTACTTTTTATCCGTGATTGGTGTACATCCACTGCCCAGCTCCCCAAAATTTTCTTTTCATCAACACAACTACAGTAAACCCCAAAGTAGTTTGGCTCATATTGTATCAGTTAGAATATTGCATATTGCTATTTTTAAACATTCCTTAACCTCAGTGGCAATGCTCCATATTAATTCTTTATTAATAAACTAAACAAATTGTTGGTCAACCAGGAACGCTGGACTATCAGGTAATCCTGATGGATTAAGGTGCTTGCTACAAGTGCAATGAAGTGTGTTTTACCTGGAAAGGCTTTAATTGGGAAAGCATCAGACATTTGTATAACACCAAGCCATTCATCTGAAAATGGAATTATAGCAAAACCAGATGAACACACCTCATCAACTAAAAATAAATTTGCTGTAATTATAGAAAATGACACAGTCTCTTTAATACATAAATTGCAAGATAATGAAATCAGAGGTCATCTATTTGAATAACAGTCATTTGTTTTGGAAAAAAAGCACACTACTGCACATAATCGGGTGGAAAAGGGGTAATGATAAAAGCTTTTCAGTCTCTGCTGATGACTGTAAGCTGAAAAAGACAAACATGATCTTGAAGAATGACATTAAATCATAATGATTATAGTACACTGCTGTTCTTACAATATGATATATTTAAGAAATGTTTGCAATTCTAACACGAATAGGTATTTAAAAAGGTTTCAAAGTTCATATTCTGCAAATTGTTTTGTATTCTTTTCTAACTTCTGTCAAGTCATAAAATGCTATTATAAAATAATAATTTTGCTATTATAAAATAGCAAAAAAATCCCAAATGGAAGGATTGACATAGTGAGCAAAGTAGACCTGTAAGTAACTGACTTGTATAAGAGAAAGGCTAAATGTATTACTGATAATGGTTGAAGGTCTGTCTGTTCTAAAAGCTCAGTATTGTTTACTTATTTAATGAAAACCATGTCTGTGAATATCTGAGTAGATCACGGAATAGTTACCAGTAGGTAAAGCCAAGAGAGTTCAAAAGACCTAAGATGATTTTTAGCTTCATATTATCAGGACTTAACTTTTCATTAACTTGATTTTGCAGTTTTCATAGATCTTGTAGTGGTTCCAGAAAATCTGGGGTGTTCCACTTTAGCATAGATCTTTAAAAAGCAGTAACACATTTTGACACTTTTGCCTAGATAAAGTGCCCTAGGTAAAACAATTCAGCTGATGACTTCGTATAAGATTTTGGGTTTTTCAGTAATACTGGTGCAGGCCCGGATGCTGAACCACCATTTCCTTTTTGCAGTAGCCTAATGGTCACTGCCCAAATCCAGATGCTCCAACACCTTTACATTTGTACTGCTAACAAAAAGCAGTAGGTTTTGATAGGTTTTGACCAGGTTCACAACAAATTCTGGCTGTACCTGTATTGCCAACTGGAATCCAACCACATTATAAATAAATGTGCAGCATATTTGAGGTCACTAAATCTGTAATCCTGATTATCAGATTCCTTTTTGTAAGTCATAAAGTGGTAGTCTAACTAGATACAGAGCAAGGAAGTCCTGGAAAGGAATAAAAATGCCTTGAAAGGCCTAGTCTTCCTTATATGCTCTGATTGATCAGTGGCTCATGTTCTGAAAGTACACCATTGTTCATCGCATTGTGCTGTGATACCAGAATTAAATATTTATACCTAAGTTTCCCACTTTTAAAATATGTAAGAAATACATGCATATGTGTGGACAGGTGGGTGTATACACACACACACACACACACACACCTGCCTACCTGAATTAAGAAATAAGGCTCATTAAAAGGAAGGTGACACGTTTTGTCATCACAATTGACCGAACAGGTAACACATACACGTGCCACCAGTAATATTTATTAGGAAATGTTACAACCTCTACGGTTTGGTTTCACAGAAACCGCAGCTTTTCTGCAAATATAATTGCATTAAAATCCCTGGACACAGAAATGCCCCCTCAGCTATTAAATATTACTTTGCGAAGATGACTTCTTGCCTCATAGTACCGTTACAGAACTGCCGATGCAATATGTTCTTTGAAAATACCTTCCTTCAATATTTTGCATGCCTTGATGATTCACATGCTCAGATGAAATTACAAGCACATGCTGGAACATAACATCAAATATTTTGTTCGTAGAACTTTTTATGACTATGATTAACAATATTTCTTTTCAATTGCTAAATTTTTTGCTTTCCTCAGTCTGTTCAAATCAATAATTCAAGCTTATTTAACTTATATAAAATGACTAATGGAAAGGCAAGTTATAATACTTACACATGTATAAAGTTTGTACGTATTTTACTACATGCAAAACATATGCATATACATACATATAAAATATACATATATAAGCTTAGAGTGCGTTTGTGTGTGTTTAAGATACGATGAGTACTGTGGATTGCAGAACATGCCAGGGTTAGAAATGTCTGGGGTGTCTGTGTTTAGAAAGGAAATCTCATAGGTAAAATTAGTGCACACTGGAAACTGAGAGGCATTTCTCTCCTTTCTTGTTATTACAGTAAAAATATTATCCCAGAATTCTGTTGGATAGGTATTCCCAGTTCTGAACTGAAAATAAACAGTAATGAAGAACTGAGTACTTTTCCCACCACAGACAAGAAACACGAACCTGTTTTGTTGTGTACCTCTTTTCAAAGTGCTGTCTCTTCTTTGTAATTTGCTGAAATATTTAGAATGAAATTTACTCCTGACAGAATTAGTTAACAAAACCAACAAACACAAAATTTGTACAAAATTTAATCCTCTTGCTGTAGAAGTAAAATTAATTTGGTTTTGTTGTGGTTCGACCCCGGTAGGCAGCTGAGCCCCCAACAGAAACTCGTTCACTCCTCACCACTGAGATGGGGGGAACAATCAGAAGAGCAGAAGGAGGAAAACTTAAGGTTTTAGATAAAGACAGTTCAGTAGGTAAAGCAAAAGGCACTTGCACAAGCAAAGACAAGGAATTCATTCCCCAGTTCCCATGGGCAGGCAGGTGTTCAACCACCTCCAGGAAAGCAGGGCTCCATCACATGCAGTGATTACAGACGCCATCACTCTGAAGGACCATCCCCCACGCCCCCCTTCCTCCTCCTTCCCCCAGCTTTATATGCTGAGCATGACATCGTATGATATGGAATATCCCTTTGGCCAGTTGGGGTCAGACGTCCCAGCTGTGTTCCCTCCCAGCTCCTTGTGCACCCCCAGCCCATTCACTGGTGGGGTGAGGTGATAAGCAGCAATGGCCTCGGTGCTGTGTAAGCAGTGCTTG
This sequence comes from Zapornia atra, assembly GCA_013400835.1. Lineage (NCBI taxonomy): Eukaryota > Metazoa > Chordata > Aves > Gruiformes > Rallidae > Zapornia > Zapornia atra. The sequence goes on along the minus strand of VZTU01024781.1, from coordinate 57,341 downwards.
GCAGCAACAAAAAAAATAGGGTGTTCTGGCAACACTGTTTTCAGCACAAGTCCAAATCATAGCTCCAAGCTAGCTACTATGAAGAAAATTATCTCAGCCCAAACCCGGTGCAGTTAAGTAACAATAACAGTCAAATAAGTGCTGTGAAAGTAAGGACGTGTCATTAAGATCCCATTGCCCTCACTCCGATGATGACCCAAGGTTATTTAGATAACATTAGAAAATTATGTCTTTTAAACTTTCTTTTGGGGAGTTAATGCATTAGAAGGATTCATCACACAGTTATGAAGCTTAAGTTGCTTTTATATTTCCAAATATTTTAATAGTAATAGATATCACAATAGAGATCAGTATGAAAAACCCTCTTTTTCCAGATACATAAATGGAGACATGAGCCTCAGGTATAAAAATATTAATTCACAGGCCATAACATAGTCAGTCTTAACATAGGTGTCTTTCCAAGTCACAGTAATATTATTAGTTGAAACCAGTATTTCTACATACATTATTTCTGCTTGCTGTGTACCACTGAGCAGCATTTTGTGTTCATATCTGTCACGGTTTTGCCCCAGCCAATATCTGAGCACCATGCAGCAGCTTTCTCTTAAGAGGGTGTGGGGGGGAGATTGGTGGGTGGGGAGGTGGGGAAGGAAAAGGAAACCCAAAAAAACCCTTAAAACAAATCTCATGGGCTGGGATAAGGACAGTTTATTGGGACAACAAAGAGAGAGAGATAACAACAACGACTTTATAGCAAAACATACAAACCCAGTGATACACAATGCAGTTTCCCACCAAACTGCACAACAGCCATCCTGAAGCTGCAGACCATCCCCAAAACCACACATCCTAGAGCTGCCTGCCCCTCCCCCCACCAGCCCCCTCTTTATGCTGAGCATGATGCAATTGGCATGGAATACCCTTTTTGGCCAGTTCAGGTCACCTGTCTTGGCTGTGTCGCCTCCCAGCTTCCTGGGTTCCTTCTCATTAGCAGGGCGGTGTGAAGGCTGAGAAGTCCTTCACTGCTTGGCAACAACTGAAACACCAGTGTGTTATCAGCACTGCTCCCATCCTAACTCACAAACACAGCATTACACTGGCTGCTAGAAAGAAATTAACTCAATCCTAGCTGAAACCAGGACATTATCAAGGCAGAAAAAATGTAACACCCATGAAGAAGTCTAGTTTTCTCCTAAAGCATGTTATTTTCCTGTATTAGAGATGGGATTCAGAGACAGATCACAGGTACCTGTGCAGCATTGTCTATTTGGGATAAACTGAATAGGTCTCCAGTCTCTTCTGAGCATGGTGATCAGCGAGTCAGCTAAGCAGACAATAGTCAAACATTGTTTTGATTTCTTGGGGCATCACAGATGGCCTCCAGCTGCCAGTCCAAAAAGTCTTGGTGCTCATGTCACATTTCTGTTGTATCTGTGGCTGGCTTCAGTAATCCTAGGATCCCTCAAACGGCACTATACACCTGTATTTTGTTAGATGAGTCAAGCAGTAGGGCTTGTAAGGTGGAGCTGAATTGCACCCGAGATGGCATTATTTTGACACACAAAAGTCTCTACCAGGAGCGGATCTGTGGTCAGGCTTTCCACCTCCATCAGAGACACCGTTTTGTGTTGGTTTGTATCTGTCATTTGTATTGCTTTTTATGTAACACATCTATTCCCACAATAATCTGTATGGTGGAAGAACTCCAGTGGACAGGGAAAAGGAGTACAGTTACATTATGCTTGGGAAAATGAATAATAAAATTATAAGGCAGCTGATTGCAGGAGTTTTGAACAGGCACAACGGCTTTGAAAGGACCAGGGTTTCTTGTTCCTGGACACAGAAACCTGTTTGGTTCATTGGGGTTGCTTATTGTAGGTCTAAAGGGATTCTAATTATTTTAGATTACTTTATCCGGATGCGCTTCAGCTTTGAACAGCAGTATTGTTTCTTGTTAGACACTACTAGCAGCAGCATCTGAGAGAGAGAGATCTTTAGTCTCAGCAAGGATGATTTTGGAGGAATTTTTATTCTTCTAATCATTAGCGGAAATATCAAGGAACCCCAAGGGACACTAAAAGTGATCCAGAATATCCAGTTGCTGTCTCTTTTTTCGTCTGTTTAGGGAAATTAGGCACCTTTACATAGAGATCCATTTCTCCTGAGTACCAAAAAAATGGGCCAGCTAAGGTCATAGAGAAAACAGTTAAAACATATATTGGTAAAGAAAAGAGGTAGAGGTATATATTTAAATTATGTGAATTATTATGTGAATGTAAATTACTAAATTCGATAAGTATTTTTTTTTCTTCCACATAATGTCATAAATATTGTAAGAACTCTAAAATATGGAGGGCTGCTTCAGAACTTCATTGTATGTGTGTGTTTGTCCCTAATGCCTTCTGGCCACAATGTTAACCAAATGAACTAATGTTTATCACTGCTTTAGTTTTTTTTCTCATCTCATTTAAGTACGGAGATGTCTACTGCTCACTTACGCAGTCTAGCACCTCTAGGCTAGTGACATGTTAGAATCACTACAGAAGTGTAATAAAACATATGGGTCCACGGCAGCTGTGTACTCTGCACAGTATTAGACAAATTGGTTTTATACTGTTTTTTTCTAATCATCCAGAGGATATTTACTTAATTATCTTTCCTTGGGAGTTACATAAATGCAGAGATTCTCAGTCTGAGTTCCCCCAAATGCTCTGTCTTTTTATTTTTTTCCCAATTTTGTTTTGTTCTAGACTGTTCTTTTTTTTTTTTCTTAAAAAACAAAAGTCCTTCTAGATGATAATTATATGCCTCTCAGATAAAAAACTTTTTTATTACCATGTATTTCAAATGTTTGGCTTTTTTATTAGAGGACTGATTTTAGGTTAACATATAAGAAGACTTCATCATGAACTATTCTAAAACTGCTGGGTCAACTTATACTTGGCAATGAAGAGCTTGCAAAACTTGACTAAGAAGCAGGTAGACTCTTCATAATGCACTATGCATAATATTGTGTCAGCATGGCTAGATTTCAGTACAAATGTAAGCTACATCTTGGACTGCAAACCATACGGTTATATTTCTTTACTGCTCTGTTCAATTCCATTTTCAACCATCTGGAACTGTGTGCAAATTCATATCCATTATGAGTAAAAATTTGACAGAAAACATTAACTCTGTTATGGGAAAAGTTTTGTGTGGTATGAGCTGTTCCTCAATTAGCCTTCTGTACACCACTTTCCTCCACTAATGTGTTAGGGGTTTGTGTATGTAAATGCCAGCAGTCGGTAAGGTCTTCAGAAACACTGTGTATGGGTCAGCCAGATATGCATGCTTAGCTCTTCCTATCAATCAAATCTAGAACAAATGAAACCTCCAAATTCATGACTACTTCATGGACACCAGTATTTGTTCCTGTGCTTTCTACCATAAAGTTAGTTTGTCTTCACTACAGTAATTGAAAGCATGTCCCAGGAAAAGCAGCTAAAAGGGGCATGTGATCGAATAGCGACATTTTAGAGTTTTGCCTCAAACAAGAATGTTCTCATGTGTTTAATCTTCTCTAAACGTCCTCCCTGCTTTTTCCCTCCATGACAGTTTGTGAAAGAGAACCAGACAAAAAATAGAGGAATCAGAGTGCCTTTAAATTTAAACCATTTGTGTATCTACATATGGAAATTTTCATTGAAAATGCAAAGGATATAAAATAAAGAACTGGATAATAATGCATTTAACTGTTTGCAGATATTACAGAAAGGCGGGAATTTACAGTCCATTTGAGTTCATTTTAGAACACACCCTAATTATAGAGTAGCTATTGATCAAGAAAAACAGAAAAACCAGCACAATTCTTTAGGGAGTGTAAAAATTACACAGTATACGTCAAAACGGGATACCAATCATCATCATTCAAATTGTCATATTCATGGGTGTAGTTAAAGAAAAAAAATAGTTTCCATTGATAAAAGATTTTATCCCTTCTTATTTCAGTGAGCAAGACACAGATAAGAGCGCCAGCAATCTTTCTAACCTTAAGTCTATTTACATACATGAAGTCTTTACAGAACAGTGAAGTCTCAGAACTAGATTATACATAATATAGACTGATGTTATACTAAATACACTAACAGTGAGCCACCACTACTAAAGTAATGTGAGATGAGGTAGAATTTGTACTGTGGTTCTATATAATATAAATAGTGAAATAAAATTATTCAGCATGAAAGGATGAGGCTGCAAGGTATGAAAATTTTGTGCAGTCTTGTACACAAAAATATGTCAATAAAATTGTCTTTATTTTTTCCCCTGATGTTTTTCAGTGAAGAACAGTCCTAAGGTGCCTGAAGTGTTGTCAAATGTAACTCACAAGATTTGAAAGGATCACCACATTCTATTTTTTTTACTTTATTTCTTGAAGCTTCAGAAAATGCTATGGATGCCAACAAACTACTATTGTAATACTCATCCATTATAAGGAGATTTACTAACAAGAGTAGACCACATGTAGTCGCAATTCTGGTTTGCTGCCAAAGGAAAGTGTAAGGGCAAAGGGAGCTGTTGGATACAGAGTCTTGGCAGTCTCCTGGATGTCAGCAATAGAAATGTCTTTTATGATAAATGTCAGGCTTTTCAGACTATGCTGAATATTCCAGGTAAACTGAGTAGACATTTGGATTTCACCAGAAGAGGTATTTTTAAAGTCTTTTGCTAGCATTTTATTGAGGCTGTTTGTTTACCCACCCAAGCCCGGAGAAGATCTCAAACTTGTCACTCATGAGACGCTACTCTGAAGGCACAATTAGATAGCTCCTAGAAATGAAAGATGGAAGCGGTGTCATAAATGACTGTGGTCTCCCAAGCCATCCTCATTTTGCCTGAGGAGCAGAATATTGCAACTGGACAAATGCCGCCCCGTTCTTGATTTCAATTGGGATGACTTACAAATACAGGGAACAGGTAAACATGCTGTGTCTGGAGGGCACATAAATATGACCTACTAATAATAAGCAGCAAATCTCATTCACTATACCTCAGAAACAGTTTTTCTTTATAAAAATTCATGGTGAGATAACAAGTGGTAAAATGCCTGTAGCATGCTTAAGGATTGGAGCAGTATTTTCTGGTTTTCTGTTTGCTGGATGTGCTAACACAGACTGATAAATTTACCGATATGCTGTGTCCTTGGTCAAAATTAGAGATAATGTGGCTTGTAAACTCTGACAAACATTCATTAAACATTCTTCTTTCTTTCTGAATTTCTCAAAATTGCCACTTAAGTGACACCGTACCTTTTCCAAAATAAAAAACATCCAAACATCACATATCCTTGGCTTTATCACCCTAGGTAACTTGAAGCATGGTGTTCTTTTTATCTTACAGAGGGTTTCTCATTTACTTTTCAGTCTTTAATCTGAATGTATCCAGCACATTGTCAAGATTTCAGGGTTTACATTCAAGCCAAAGATCATGATCAGCGTGTCTGCTGCATTCAGCACTTAAAAGCAAGTGTTTTTAATGCCATTCAGATAGAATGGAAGCCAAAACAAGTTAATCATTTTGTAAAACAATTCTGAGAAAAATCCATGACCTATCAGAAATACTGACATTGGACTCGCTACAGCTCATTCTAAAAACTGCAAGAAAAGACATTTTAAGCAAATGTCTTCTGATAAAATACAAGAACTGAAAACATGGACAACAATATTGCATCTCTTTCAGACTTTTGTAGTTTTTGTTGGCTTCATAATATGAGAGAAGCCTATGAGGTTGGACACTCTGCTAGCAGAAACATTGTCTTTCCTAGTGTTATTTTTTAAAATGTAGTTGA
>VZTU01024781.1:0-51457 GCA_013400835.1 Zapornia atra | reverse complement strand
AAATATATTTTTCCCTTTTACCTCAAGGACTAAACTTCTAATCTAGAATCATAATCTGGTAATCTCACTGTGTAGGTCTCAGTTATCGTGTCAGGACACCATTTAGTGGTGGAGACTCTGCTTCCTAACATCTGTGTCCTCAAGAAAGTCGAGACCTTATATTGTTTTTTTATTAAGCTACAGAAGTAAATGACCAAACTGTTTTCCTGTGCTGAAGGATGGGTAGAAAGGGATCTAAAAAGAGCTACGAATGCATACTGTGCATACAAGTGTCCTCACATGACAGTTACAGATAGCAAAATGTTCTTAGACTTACAATTTTAGATGGAAAAAAACCCATCACTTCAAATCCCATACAACTGCATACAGATGAAGACATATCAAATGAGAGAAGCTGGTCAATACATACGTGAGGAAAATTATTTGGGACACTGTCAGTTCACAAAAGTGAGCTAGGCTTGGCTATTTACACTTTGAAGTCAAGTGAAAGGTTTTTAGCCAGTAGCCTCCAACCCATCTTGAACCAAATCACTCAACAATGTTTTGCCTTCACATTTATTCTACCTTCCCTGCTCTTCTTATATTATTCTGTACTGAGAATGGAAAAGAGCTATGGAACATTTACTTTCCATAACACTGAACAGTTGATTTTTGCCCATTTTCTACTATACTCTCATTTTTATACTGTATTGGCCACTACAGTGAGATATATATAAAAAAAAAACCCTTTCTTTTAGCAAAGACAAAATTTAAGAAAATGGTGAAGGAACTTTACTCAAATGAACAATGAAAATGTCCTTTTTTGTCTGTAGATTTTAATGCTAAATCTTCTTTCTCTACTTCTGTCTCCATTCTTTGACATTTAGCTGTTAGATTCAATAGCTATCATTAGGACAAAGGTACTATTTCCAAAGAAGAATGTGACTCTTACTTTCCTTCTGTCTGAAGATTTGGCACCGGCATTATTTAGACTTTTATCCAATAAAGAGAAGCTTTCTGGAAAGTGATTCATGTTCTGTCTGTTTAAAGAATGCAGAGGCATATACTCCATTCAAAGGGGGAAAAAAAAGATTTTTAGGCGCTTTTTATGTCATGTCTATCCTCTTTATATCATTTTAATGGTTCCTTCAGTTTTTATGGAATGGAGGCTTTATTGACTAGTCAGCCTAAAATACAGTGGTAAATATTATATATGAGCTAAATAAGTTGATTGTTATTTTGCCAACTAGATGTCTGAAAGATACGAAACTCCCCATCGTGATAATCTAAAGAGAAAGCTCATTTAGCCTCTGAAGAAACTATAGCATTGTTGCTTCTTGGGCTTGTTTGCATTTATTGCCGGAAGCGAACCGAACAAGTATAAAAAAATAACATCTGGGGAGAAAAGGCAACATTTTAGGGGGGAAAAAAATGTTTCCTTGATTGAAACAATGGTTTGTTCCTTCTATTTTGACAGAAGTTTTTTAGATGACCCTTCCTCCTGTAATCTGAAATAGGCATTAGGCTGCAGAAGGGAAATCGGTTCTTCCTTTGTACATATCCTGATGATATAGCAAGAATTAATATTGGCTGTTTACATGCTGGTTTCCTTCTCCAGAAACACCCCTTAAACTGGTTAGTTAGTTACTTGCAAATGCTAAGGAAATAAAAACAGCCTCCAGATGACCAACATGCTAAGCTTGGGCTGCCCCTTGAAGTACTGTGTTCCTGGAGCTGTAACAACTGTAGCTGCCCTTAGCACAGCGAAGTGGGAAAAGATTTTCCAAACAAGGAGAGGTAACTCATGCTAAAAGACTGAAGGCTAAACAAAGTAATTTATCTGCAGGTGGAACTTCGGTGCTCCATATGTGCAGGGGAATATATTTTTGAGTCTTTGAAGGTCTCACTGGAAGAGTTTGCAGCGGCAGTGTTCAGGTACTGGTGAAACTGGGCACTTGGCTTCTGTTTCCAGAATTGGAACATTAGGCAACTCATAAGATTTTTAAAATGTTGGACCGTTAAGAGAATTTCCTCCTTTTCAGGCATTTAAAATTCACATGATCACATTTTCTATACACTTGGGTTGACTGATTTTTTGTTTCCAAGGAAAGCTGCGGTGATTATGGAATCCTCTGACTGCAGGAGTCCGCGTCTAAGGAAAACATTCAGTACTATAAAACTGATAAACCCACAGCAGCAACTGCTCTAAAGCTGAGACTATGAGGCCCGAGTTACACTGCTGCAAATAAGAATTATCAATCAAAATGACTCCCTGAGCCAGAAGGTGCCTTTTTCTGCTGAAGAAGGAAAAGTCACACCCATATAATAGGAATGGAGGGAGAAAGAAATGTCCAAGGTTCACATGAATCACAGTAGGTTCTTTAGGAAATAACAGAATGTTTGAGGTTGGAAGGTGCCTCAGGAGATTGTCTAGTCCGACTCCACTTTTCAAACCAGAGTCAGCTGCAGCAGGTCGCTTATGTCCGTGTCCAGTTGAATTTTGAGTATCTCTCAGAATGGAGACTCCAGTCCCATTGTCATTTTTGTGGTCCTTTTCTGGCCTCACAGCTTTCAAACTTTATTCTTCAAGATTGTATGTACAAATAGCAGCCAAAGGTACTCTATAAACCTTCCCATATGAGGAATAAGGCAAGTTATAAACACATACTTAAGGAATTAAATTATATCTTTGTTAGGTTTTAAGGTATGGATAGAGTTTGGATGGTATCAACCAGTCTCTTCTCACTTGGAAGGCCAAAAGAATGACTGGGGGATCTTTCTGAGAATCTCTTATAGCTGTGATAAAGCAAAGCAAAAGTCATTAATTCATCTGATTAGCTATGAAAAAAGGTGGGGCACAGACTGAGCACCTTTGCAGCTATTTCAAACTATTTCTTCCCTTTTTGGGCAGTACTGAGTTTTCTTGCATCTTTTAAGGACCTTGAAAGGTCAGGTTGAAGAATGACTCCATGTAATACCTCGACAATGGGCATACATGTGATAGCATTGAGCATTGAGATATTGAGGATGAACAGTATTGTTTTGAAGGAGATGTTCTAACCGTCCCGCCTTTCATTACTGTCGTGGAAACAGTACTGAGGTGTAGAAAGTGAAGGCTTTTTGGATGAAACTTTTCAAAGATTTCTGCAAATCTCACAAGAATGAACTAGTGAAAAAAAATGTGTCCTCAAACAGCTGTTTCTATGTAAAAATACATTAATGCAGTTAATTAGTATTGACCTTTTAGAATATTCATCATGCCATTGCTTTATTATCCTGAAAGTTCACTTTAAAGGAGGTATAGCTGGTCCTGCGGGGAGAGGCTAAATCAAATCTCAGTCGGGTTTTATTTCTGTGCTAATGCTAGAAAAAAAGTCAATGGTTTCTGCTGGGTACCCTTAATTTGCAACATCATTACACATACCATATTTATTTCATGTTATTGTACACTTTCTTAGATTATTCATCGGATGATTACTTGGCTGGAATATGAAAGTTATTGGTACTGAAATTGCTTAATAGTAATGCTTTGGCATATTTTCTTGCAGAAAAAAAAGGTGTCTTTATCCAACTAAGCAAAGTAATAGCAATTCTTCAAATGACATACAAGTCCATTGAAGATTAGTAATCAGGGATAGTATTAGGAATCTTGTAATGCAGTATATGAATGATTTCTCATAAGTCTTCAGCCAGTTAGTATAAAGACACATGAGATTATTTTTTTCTTGAGTTTCCATGTTTTCCTTTAATATTTTTCTGGAGCTCTACTGTGTAGACTTCATCTGCTGTTTTATGAAGGAATTCGTAAGTGATGAATGTTTGAAACTCAAATGTCAAAAAAAAGAGCTGGTGCAGGTCATAGCCACGGTTGGTCATTTTTGTACTTCCCCATTTAGTCTTCCCACATGAAAAAGAAACTGCAGTCTCTGGAGATAAAGTTTCCTTATCAGCAGTGTCCAAGTTACAATCGCAGGTGTGAAAAAATAAAACTTAAAATCTACATTTCTTCTTATACACTTTTTTTCCCCCCAGAGTTTTCAGAGTGCTAAGATATGCTTCCCACTGCATTTGAGGCTTGCACCTTGCAAAACCCTAGTCTGGATTTCTATGTTTCAGAATTTTCTTCAAATTCTGAAACATGCCATATTCCAGTATTTCTTAGTTAACCAAATGCTGGCACTACTGGATTTTCATTTACAAGTTACTACGATATGCGCCAAAGATAGGTTTAGGGGACAGTCACTCTAAACCAGCTTCCATCTCAGCAGGGTTACTGCAAGTGTTCAATATTTATCTAAAAGATACCTGTAATGAACTAAACATGTTTATCCCGTAGAATCATAGAATGCTTTGCGTTGGAAAGGACCTTGAAGATCGCCTAGTTCCAACCCTCCCTGCCATGGGCAGGGACCCCCTCCACTAGACCAGCTTGCCCAAAGCCCCATCTAACCTGGCCTTCAACAATTACAGGGATGGGGCTTCCACAACCTCTCTGGGCAGTGCCTCAGCACCCTCATAGTAAAGAATTTCTTCCTACCCTCTTTCAGCTTAAAGCCTTTGTCCTATCACTACACTCCCTAGTGAACAGTCCCTCTCCCACTTTCCTGTAGGACCACTTGAAGTATTGGTAGGCTGTAATTAGGTCTCCCCAGAGCCTTCTGTTGACAAGGCTGAAGAAGTCCAACTCTTTCAGCCTGTCTTCATAGGAGAGGTGCTCCAGCCTCTGATCATCTTTGTGGCCCCTCACTAGACTCGCTTCAACAGCAGTATGTCGTTCCTATTCCGGGGACCCCATCTTCGTATTAGTATCAAGTTTTGTGGTGGTTTGACCCTGGCTAGAGGCCAGATGACCACCAATGTCGCTCTATCACTCCCCTTTTCAGCTGGACGGGAGAGAAAATACGTATTGAGAGGCTTAGGAGTCGAGATAAGGACAGGGAGAGATTCCACAATTAGCGTCATGGGCAAAATAGACTCAACACAGAAGAAAGGAAAGAAAACTCTAATTTATTACACTGCATTGCACACCCAGTGACACCAGAGTCGGAGAAGTGCAACCAAATCATAAAGTACCTCCCCCCACCCCTCCCTTCTTAGCAGACTCAGCTTTAGTCATGATTTCGCTCCCTTCTCCCTGCCCCACGCCCCGCATTGTGGCACGGGGAACAGCAGGGAATGGGGGAACGGGTGTTTTGGTCAGTTCCTAAAGAGTTGTTTTCCTTCTTCACTGGGAGGGAAAAGGGGGGGCGCATTCCTCACACCCTTCCCCTGCTGCACCATGGGATCCCACCCACAGGAGACAGTCCTCCATGAATGTCTCCGATGTGAGTCCTTTCCCATGCACCTTCAGCTCTTCCCCAACTTCCTCAGCGTGGGTCACTGCTATGGGGTGCAGTCATAAATCATAGAATGTCTCAGTCTCTCAGGCCCACACTGCTCCAGCCTGGTCCCCCACGGAGTCACAAGACAACCCCTCAGGAAACCTCCTCTGGTGTGGCCCTCACTATCTCTTGCTCATACCTGTGTCTCTGTCTCTCTCTACAGGCTGCAGGTGCTGGCAGGGACTTGCTCCAATGTGGGTCACAGCATCTACTGTATGTCTCCACCTGCTCCAGCGTGGGGGCTCTCCATGGGCTGCAGGTGGGGTCTAGTTCTTTTCCAAGGGCTGTGGAGGGACACCCGCTCCACCATGGGTTTCTCCATGGGCTGCAGGGGCATCTTTCTCTCCAGCACCTGGGGCACCTCCTCCCCCCTTCCCTGGCCTTGGTGGCTGCACAGTTTCTTACATCTTCTCACTCCCTTCTCTGGAGGCAAAAAGCGGCTGCTTGTAGTTTTTTTCTCCTAAATGTGATTCCCAGAGGTGCTGTGACCGTCGCTGATGGGCTCGGCCTTGGTCAGCAGTGACTCTGGCCTTGAGCCAGATGGTGTTTGCTCTGTGGGGCCTGCAGAGAGCTTCTGGCTGCTTCTTGCAGAAGCCACCTCTGCAGCCCCCCTCTTCCACCAGTACCAGCCACGCAAAACTGATTTTATAAATGTAAATGGGAGTCTCTGAAATTTCCGCTCTGACATGGTTACACAGGCTGGAAAAGGGCTTATTCCTAAATCAAAGTGATTGGACAGTCAAGTCCAGAAAGCAATACTGGTCTGTGCTTGCCTTGCAAACAGCAGCAGTAGGACAACCTTTCTTTAGATGGGAGAGCGGTCTAAATCATCTGCCCAATAAGTCAAAGAAGTAAATAAATTTGGGAATTGGGAAGAATTGAATGTGTGTATAACTCCCAGAGAGTACCTAGGGAAATAGTCTATAAAACCCAGTATGTTTCAGTAGGAACAGATGCTCATTAAGGACACGCAATAGGAATGCAGGACAGCAGGATTCCTGAGGGTGTCTGTGGGAGCTGGATATATAGAGAAATCTTGTAGGTTTGATGTTCACACATCTAGTTTAAGTATACATTACTATAAACATTTGGAAATGTTTTCTATTTTACATTTGGTTCTAAGGGCTTTTTATTCTACCCTGAGTTAAAGGAAATGCTGAGTTACATCAAAACCCTCCTCATCTGTTTAGGGGAGAAAGAAGGCTTGAATACAAAACCTGGACTGCTGGAGACGCTTTTACAATCATCTGTCTTTGCAACAAGTTATTTTCAGGCTTGACACATAGAGATAACTTGGCCAAATCTGAAAGTTAGCATCACAGTAGGCAGGAAAGGGACTTTCCCACTCAGAGATAGGTGACATTTAGGACAGCTCTTTGATGTGAAGGTAATAGAAAATTCACATGAATGTCTCTAGTCCCAAAGGTGCTTAGAGTTGTACTTGAAAATATTGACAGCCCTTTACTAAGCGTATTTTCAAAATTTACCACAGAGGGAGCCATGCTTTGTCCAGTCTCCATGCACTGCTGTTGTGCTGTATAAAAGCATTTCTTCTGGATCACCTTAGAGTAAAAGTGGGCAATTTGGGCAGAGCTAGACAGGTAAATGTAGGAAGGTGTGGAGATACCTGTGTTCCCCTGAACTAGTGTTCTCCTCAGCGTCTGGTTTAGGTTCCAGAAACAGGCATCTAATAAAGCATAATTAAAATTCCTAATCTGATTTTGCCGCTGCTGTTGTTCCTGTTGCTGCCATTCATGCTGTCAAAGGACAATTACTCTCATTAACCAAATGAAAATACTGTTTAGGGGAATGCAAATTCAACAAATCTTACTCAGCGCTTGGCCTGTCATAAAGGTAAGCAATCTCTGACTGTCTGCTAAAACTTTACACTTCCCATGGGCAGTGAAGCGGTGAATTTTTAACCAGTGTCATGCTTCTTTCTATACCCAATGATTAATGTGCTGGTAAAAACTTTATGCACACTTAATCATTCATAACCAAACATATCTGATTCTGTGCTGCTAAAAGCTTCAGCATTTATAATTAAATGACATCAGCAGAAAGAAACCAGCTAAATCTGGAACTAGACAGTTTGAAAGCTTAATGATAATGTTTAAATATTCCTACATATTGCACTGTGACATTTAAGGAGGATTTTGGGTGTTTTTTCTCATGAGGGTGGGAAGAGATAATAGTGTCTCCTTTGCAGTGTTTTCTTGGCTATGCTGTATTTTCTTGGCTAGGGAGAAAAACTTGAGGAACTGCAAGAGCAACCTAAACATTTTCACATGAAAGTATATTACAAAGTATGTTTGAAGCTGTGAGCATGAATTTTCATCATCTAAGTTTGAAGACAATATTCAAGAAGACAACTGTTGGGTGTAAAGATTTTGAAAAGAAGGGGACAGACAGTATTTGGATTCTACTTTCTCATCTAGGCACTCTCTTTTACTAAATTAGAGAGTTGATCAGAAAGAAATTAATGTGAAAATTACAAGATCCATCTGCTGATCCTTAACCTGCCTCCCCTTATAAGACAGGGAAATTGAATTTTAATCTCCCAGCCTGTGAGAGGGGGCTTGAACCTCCAAAAGATGGGGTAAAAGTTGAGACATTTAGTAGCTCCTTGTCAGGCTCCGCTTTTAATGGCAAAGAGGGACTGCCCAGCCAGAGGGTTATGCAAGGTCTCAGGACATGCCCAGCATCCAAACCCAGTCAAGAAATAACACACTTCATGAATTTTGACTAGATTTAGATTGGACTGTTGTTTCTCATGGAGTAAATTCAAGAATAAAGCCTCATAATTTTTTATATTGTTGCTTCCTATAACATGATTTGCCATAACTCATCAGATATAGCATACATTAGTTCAAAAGTATTATCTAAAATACATATGTGTATTTAAGACAAATTACCTATGTATACAAAGTGTTTTCTGTGAATGCTTGGAAGTAGAGCTTTTGTATTTTCATTTAATCCACTAAATAAATACACACATTTTAAAATCCAGGTCTTTAAACAGACTTTTCACTGTTTGTTTGGTTTGGTTGGGTTTTTTGTTGTGGGTTTTTTTGTTGTTGTGGTTTGTTGGGTTTTGTTATCATTTGGGAAGATATCAAGCAGTAGCAAAGGGGAATAAATTACAAGATGAAATCTTTCCACACTGATTTTTTTTTCCTTTTTTTGTGGTCCCCCAAAGCAGGTGTAATAGATGGATCAGTTGTCTAATTTATTAATTCCCTGGAGCTTGCAAGAGATATCTTAGGGCAAAAGAATGTGGAAGCTATCTGAAGAAATGCAGTATTCAATTATTTATTTTCCTCTCTCCTTAAAGACTGCTTCAGTTCCAGATCTTCCCATTTCTCCTATATAATTAATGGGAGGTATAAAATACAGCTCTGAGAAACTTGGCTGGATTTGAAAGCATGTATGTATGACATTTTTTTTGTTCATCATAGAGAGTACATAGACATAGGCATACCAATTTCTATTTACTTTTTCATCAAATACTTGACATATGTGTTTCTCTATGTCCTGAAAGTGAACACACCTGTTTTGTGAGACAGGTTAGTTGTAAGTATAATTTGCAGGAAGGTATCTGCGTAAATGTATAAAATAGGTTTATAAATTTATAATTTTATACATAAACCTCAGGAAGCTACATATTCCTATTTGTTTACTCACCATAAAAGATGTTTTGCAACTGAAACAGAGATCTTGACTCTAAAATGTACAAGGGATGTTCTTGCAAAGTAAAACATTTAAGTATACTGTGCTGGCTGAGGAGAATGTTGAACCCGCATCTTCTATTTAAAGGGTAGGCTCTAAGATAAGAACCACCACTGTACTCTTCAGCTGCTTCTTTGCTTGTGTTTGTTGAAAAAAAAAAGAGATCAACTGATTGCCTCAAATGCAATCTGTCAAATAATTGCTGTGTCATTGAGGAGATTGAGTGCTTCATCCTAGTGCTTCATAAATCCTCAAATTCCAGATCCCATCCCTCTTCTACTTCTCAGGGCTTTTTGTTAGCTTGGCATAATTATCCATTCAACAGATGCCTTATTCCTAGACACTATCTTTTCCCCACTAAGGTAGGTGCCCAGATGGGAATAGATAGTCACCAGCTCCCGCTGGCCATGCTCTGAACCAACTTGGCATAAAACTCAGGAAAGTAAAACTTTCAAAAATCAGGGACTAGACTTTTAAAAGTATATTTGTGCCAAAGAGTATCTTAAATACCAGGCTTTGCACAGCTGAGGATCTGAAACTCCACCATTTCCTGCCTGTGGAACTTTCGCTCCTAAATACCCAGGGACTGTTGAAACACCTTGACTTGTGCACCCATTCCTTGCAGTAAATTCTGGATAGTTGTTAGATTATACTAAAAATAAGCCTGGGTGTCAAGAAATATTTTCAAAATCCAGCAAATACTGGGGATTTTTTTCAAGTTGATTTTTGAGACAGGTAAATGTGAATAATTAAAACATTATAATTAGATTCCTTACTTCTGGCTGTCACATGTGTCATTACCCATTCTGTAGAAAATTGTGTGTGTGTACATGGAATTTATGAGCTGATTTGTATACGAAAGTATTCTGTAAGAAATATAAAAACTAAGTAACATGGTAGAACACAGAATATGCTTTTCATTTGGATTCCCTGTGTAGTTTCTAGGTAAGTAAGCATAGCATTTCACTACCGATGAAGCCTTCAGCTTCCAGCAATCACTCATTTCCAGTAACCAAAGACTGGCCAGTCTTGTGGACACCTGTATATATCATTTTCCACAGCAAATATTTTTAAATGCTTTTTTGCTTCTATCTCAAAATATTCCAGTATAAGTAAATGTGCCTGTAGATAAATGCAGTCCCCTTCAGCACAGCCCTCTCCTAGGTTTGCTGGACTGATAGCTCACAAGATTTTCTGTAAGGAAACAAACACTCTGTTGCAGTTGCAAGCACTACTGTTTTCTTAAAATTCAGGTCCTGCTTTACACGCTAATGTATTAATCCCAGCCTTTCAACAGGAGAAAACAGATGCAAAAATCATACTATTAAGTGTGGTAAATACAGTGATTTATAGAATTCAGCCCTTGCAAGCTTTCTATACAGGGGTTAACAGAATTACTTATTTCTCTGTCTGGAGCTGATTTAGCACTAGAAACCCCAAAGTAAATGCAGTTTGCCCTTGAACAGTAATATAGTTCAGGAATGTAAGGCAGTTTCTTTATTCAGAAAACAGCGTGAGCTGTGTGGATAACAGGTCTCTTAATTTGCACACATTAAATAAACACATGTTGTTTTTAATGTTTACTTTACAGTGACCCAGGTCATGATGCGTGAGGCTGGAAGCAGGGTGAATGAAAGCACAACCTTTCCCTCCCATTCTTGAGAAAGGGAAAAGTGGAGAGGAGGGATAAGTGTCTTAACAGCTGCCATTGCCAAAGATTATTTAAAAGCTGTAAAAGGCCTCATTTGCCTTCAGGAGTTGTGACATATGGTCAGAAATGGTTTGAAGATTTATTGTCATCTTTGTTGGATGAGATTCAGAGTGTTCTTTAACAAGGATCTTGTCCCTCATCATCCTTGGAAAAATCCTTCAGAAACTGTAAAACATGCAGAAAGCACACATAGACTCAGATTTTTCTTGGGGTTTTTTTGTGTGTGTTTTTTTTTTGTTTGCTTTTTTTTTTTCTTTAAGAAAGGCAGTAGGTTTCCAGATTAAATAAAAGAAATGGTCATGGTAAAAGTGAACCCGAGTTTTTACTTGCAACTCATTTTTTTACATGGCACCATTTCATTATATGTATCAATGACAGATTGTTCTTTACCTAGTTAATGCTAATTTCAGGTGCAGACTGTGCACATTGTATGACACAAGGTCAATTCAGTCATGATTTGGAGACATATAGCTTCTAATGCAATTGCAGCTACCCATTTTTCCTGGAACTCCCTCCTCTCATAGTTACCAAATGTGGATTTCAGATTTTGAAGGCACAATGAGACCCTTCCTCCCATAAAAGCCCATCAAGACTTCTGAAGTCAAGAAAGGGACAGAAGGTACCAAATGGTTGGCCACCTGAGCAAGCAAAGTAAGGGCTAATGGCAAAGATAAGACAGTTGCCAGAGCATAGAAAAGCTTGGAACCAGAAATAATCCACAGTGTGTCTTAAAATGGTTGCATTGTGTTTGTGTGGCAAGACTTTGGTATTGGCAGGGCTATGGGGGTGCTTTCTGTGAGAAGCTGCTAGAAGCTTTCCCCATGTCTGACAGAGCCAATGCCAGCCTGTTCCAAAATGGACCTGTCGCTGGCCAAGGCCAAGCCCGTCAACAACAGTGGTAGCGCTTCTAGGGAAACAGAGTTAAGAAGGGAAAAAAGTTGCTGTGCAGGAGCAACTGCAGCTGAAGAAAGGAGTGAAAATATGTGAGAGGATCAAGTCTGCAGACATAAAACTCAGTTACAAAGTAGGAGGAGGTGCTCATTATGCCAGAGCAGAGGTTCATCTGCAACCCTTGCAGAAGAGTGTAGTGAGGCACACTGTCCTCCTGCAGTCCATGGACATCCACAGTGGAGCAGATATCCACCTACAGCCTGTGGAGGACCCCACAGAGCTGGTGTTGCCCTTGAAGGAGGCTGTGACCCTATGGGAAGCCCAGTCTAGAGCAGGCTGCCGGCAGGACCTGTGGCTGCATGGAGAGAGGAGCCCACACTGGAGCAGGTTTGCTCGCAGGACTTGTGAGCCTATAGCGTAACCATGCTGAAGCAGTCTGGTCCTGAAGCACTCCATGGAAGGGACCCATGCTGGAGCAGTTGGTGAAGAACTACAGTCCATGGAAAAAGCTCATGTTGGAGCAGTTAGAGGAGGACTGTCTCCTATGCTATGATGGAGCAGGGGAAGTGTGTGAGGAGCCCCTCCCCTGACGAGGAAGGAGCAGCAGAAACAATACGTGATGAACTCACTGCAACTTCCATTCCATATCTGCCTGCACAGCTGGTGGGGAGGAGGTAGAGAAATCAGGAATAAATTTGTGCCCAGGAAAAAGGGAGGGGTGGAGGGAGAAATTTTAAGGATTGGTTTTATTTCTAACTACCCTTGTCTGATTTTATTGGTAATACATTAAACTAGTTTTCCTGAGTTGAGTCCGTTTGGCCCATGACACGAATTGCTGAATGAACTCTCATGTCCTTATCTTGACCCACGAGCCCTTCATTGTGTTTTCTCTCCCCTGTTCAGCCGAGGAGGGGAGTGATAGAGTGGTTTTGGGGGGGCATCTCTGCCTCCAGCCAGAGCCAACCAACCACATAGTAATGGACAAATCTTCTCTAACTTCATTTTCCAGGCTGAAGGTACATGGAACAATAGTGTGACTGCTCTCCTTCCCACCGACTGCTGCTCCTGTAGGAATTAAGAATAAAGCCCATTGTGGTGAATATTGATCTCAAGGTATACGAGGTACCAGTGAGATATGGCAAAGGGCACCTTTCTTATCCCTCTTAAATTTTGCATAAGTCAGACTGATTTAAGCTTTAGCTGAATAAAATCTTCCAATTTTAGCAGGCTTGACAAGAATTTATTGTGCTCCAGTAAGAAAATAACACAGAAACATAATACTCCAATCATATTTTTAAAGGTAGCTTCACAGTATAAAGTTATGGCGCTTGCACGGTAGAATTATAGTTACTTTCAGATTCAGTGTCCTTGGTTGTTTCCTGAATAATAATAATATATCATATAAGTGGGAAATGAATCATCTGTGTATGTAATACTTCTCACTGCTTCCTAGCTGGGGTTAGGGCAGGGCCGTCACAAGCGGGATGGGGACAGGAGGTGGTCGCCATGTTAGTGCTCCATGGGCTCCTGGGGGGAGGAGGCAAAAGGTCAGTAGTGACAGGCGGAGAAGTCAAGCAAAAGGAATCAAGTAAAGAGCTGTAAAGGGAAGACATACTAGACCAGGGAGTTTTATCAATCCCTTGACTTTGTTGCTCCTCTTTTTGGAAGGAGAAGTATCCAAACAACTGTTTCCAGGTTGAATGACAATTCAGTCAGGGTTACATCAAAATAAAAGCACTTGTTCCAGTATCTCTTTCTCATCTGAGGCAGAATAGAAACTACTTCATCAAACCTTCTAGAAGGTTCTGGCTACACAAGTAGTAGCAAACTAAACCTGTCCAGAGCCATCCTGTGGCAGTGGGGCTGGCAGATCTGCCTACTCAGTCAGCTCTCTTTACGTCCAGGTGTTCCTCCATGCAACATGCCCATGGACATAGTGGCAGCTCTGTGCCACTCCTAACTCATTTTTTCTGTACCTGCCACTGCAGGAAGGAAGAAGGGCCATAATTCCCCTACTTAATGTTTCTTTTTCTGATAATGTTTGTAGATGGTTTATTCTTTATTCAAATGCCCCAGACTTTCTACAGAGCTTTGTTCCTCCTGGCAGGAGCTTTGTTTTCATGGCAGCAAGACCTTTCTAACCCTCAGGCTGCATTTTTAAGTTTCAATTTGCCAAGTTTGTATAAACGCACCAATACAGGGCCTCCCATCTTCCTGTACTGTTGTCACTGAATGGTAGGAACAACACAAATGTTTGAGACAGAGCTGCCAGACCTGCTCAAGATGCTCCCCTCTCCCCTTTCACACAGGGGCTGCTGAGGTTCAGCAACCTGAAACAAACTTCCAGGAATAAACACTGTGTGTACTGTAGCAGAAAATCGCCCCTTCCAATCTACCCAAGGGTTCAGACTGCCAAGTGCCATTCCCAGAGGAGCACAGATGTGGTGGGAATATCACTGGGAAGGAGAAGCCAAGCAGGCCTTCATGGACTGTCCTGGTACTCCTGGTTGTGCTGTCAGTGAACCCTCAGCTGTTGGAGAGGCATGGCTGTGGCAAGTAGCTGATTGACAAAGAAGCACTCATGGATAGGGCTGTCTCCCCCATGCCCATCTCCAGGACAGCACTATGGGATGGAAGTAAGAAAGGAGTGTATAAAACCAGAGATGTCCACTGCAGAGCAGAAGGGAAAACAGCCTTGATAAGGAGGAAATAAACCAACCCCAAATCCAATAATCCTTTTCACACCTACCTCTTGTATAATCAAGATGAGCTATGCAAGATGGTAGTGAAGCAGTCTTGGCCCTTTGTGAGAGATGAATCAATGAAAACCCGTGTATGGTGTCTCAGAAACTGCTCCAACAGCATACACTCCACAGGATTATTCCATTTCTGAGATGCAGAACTAAGCCCAAACAGTTTTCTGAATCCCTTGAGATTTGTTCCTTATTAAATCTTCTTGAGGGAGTGGGTAGCAAATCTGTCCCTTTTTATTTTTATATTTTAAGGAAGGAAAGATTATACTTGGAAGCAAGTAATTTTCATTTGATTTTTATGTGAATCACTGAGGTATCGCTCTGTGACTTAAATTAACCTTGTTGAAAGAGTTATATAGAAGCGTGCGCTCTCCTGTGGCCTTGAATTCCTAGTTGTTCTTCAAACACCTGTTTTTGAATGCAGAGCTAAGGTATATATGTGACATATAATGGTGCAAACACATTGCTAGGAACTTCAGATATCCTGTCCCATGGATACCTACTGTCTCATTTAATAACTTGTGTAAAGGAGCTTGAATTATCCACATTAAATGATAGCTAGGAGACCTGCGTAATGAATTTATAAATTTATCCTAATCAAATGTTGCTTTCCAGATAGAATTTCTTGACTGAGCCCTGGGCTAAGGACAGCTCAGTAGGGGTCTAATTACAGTGGTGCTACTGGTATGAAAAATAGTTGCTTTCCCTTATGGGAAAGTTTCATTGACTACTAGGTCAAGATAATGAAGCACTGTTTGGCAGGCTGGAAAACTGCAAGTAACAGTTGCTTTTTGGAGAAGTTGATGTAGACGATTTTGATTAAAACTGAAATTCTGTGAAATACTTGCCATTGCTTTCAGAGAGTAATTCCGGTGAGTAGGACAAACAGGCTACTGTATTTAAGATGTTGCATTACAAATGTCAGCATGCATGAGAATAACATATCATGTGGGTGAAAGAACCATTGCTTCTAAAAAGAAATCAATATATAATAACCACTAATATCAAGCCTCTATTCAGTGTAACGGAGGACAACGAAGCACCTGCAATACGCCTGCAAGGCACATTCACTTAGCACTCCAAGAACAGGTGCTATAACTGATCTTGCCGTTCATGCATCATAATGGCCAGGTTGTGCCTTACATTGTTGGGTTTATGTGCTGAGCTGTAGCTCTGTGGGTACAGATGAAAGTGGAACTTTTTTTTTTTTGTAACTGCACAAAACCAGACATTACTCTTACTTTTAAGAATATGTTGCAAGAAGGGAGAAGAATAACAGAGTTAGAATCTCCGGATCTAGGGTAATAAGCATGCTGGAAGATCCTGAATTGTCTGGATTACAAATATTAGGACAATCAGGCTTTTGGATTTGACCTTAACTGCTGTGTAGCTAGTAACGTGTGGCATGCCAAGGTCAGGGAGGATTTATGTGGCTTCAGAGGCAGAAGAGACAGGCAGATCTTTGCTTGGATTCTTCATATTGATTAAAGTCTCTAAGGCTGGGTCCTGAAAATTGTTTTGCATGTTTTTTGTTGCCACTGTGTCTAGTCTGATCTAGAGTTTAGGGAATAGCTTAATACACTGCTCTCAGTGAAGCATTTGTTTCCCATTAAAGACTCACAAAATTTGAAGTCCAGAGTGCAAAGTTACGAAACAAATACTGGTATGTGTTTTTCTAACATCAGCTGCAGTTCATTGTAGTTATACAGCTATGGTGCCTGCATAGTTGGATGAGTGAATGTGCATGGTTTATAATGGGTTATGCCATACGGATCTTCCAAACATCTTTTATGCCAAATTCCCACCCTTATCTTTAAGAATTTTAAGAAGTCAGTCAAAAAAGGGTGGGAAAACAGCATGATGTTCCTTCCCAATATGCAAAAAGGTGACAGGGAATTTCTTTCTCACTATTGGTTCGGTTATGATAGAAGCAACCATATTTTTATCTCTAATGATTTTGTTACATCTTTGTCATTAAGAAATATGTCTTAGAACAAGTTCTCTGGCTTAACCTTTCTAATTGTTATAGATGGCTGGAGAAGTTTTGACTTTATTATATCTAATGAAATGTTGCGAAACTTGACGTTTGAGATGTATCTGTTTCTGTGTCTTTTACTTCCTATCTGAGGGTGTAAAGAGAACAAGGCTAATAATATATAAGGCTGTTCACAGATTGGAATGAAGGGCTGCTTTTCAAATGCAATATGTAACTTGAAGTGAACATGAGGAGAAAAAAATAAACTAAAAATTGAATACCACAGAGATACCATGTACACAATTTGATTATGATACCAGAATTCCTGTTTTTACCTTAATAATGCTCTGAATGGTCCTTTTCCCTTCTGTTTTATAATCAATAAAACATTTGCAAGCCTTACTAGGGACAGGCAAAAGCATTGGAAAAAAAATTACCTAAGTATGCATACCTAAGTATGCATTTTCTACTGTGGTGGAAAAATGGACAATGAAGTGACTTAAGTAGAGATGAGGATAAAGCAGAAGGTTTGTCTTTGATTTAGTGTAGTTATAAGCCTTCCCAAGACTTCATCACACAGCTCTGAGGGTTTCTTTTCTGCGAATTCTAGACCATATGTGATTTTAAAGAGTTGATACAGCTCCCTCATCACTGGATTTAAATGCCTGTAGGAACAGGGGCTACCTAGCATTTTATAGTCTAGTTTAAAGTTATTTGAAGGTAACAAGTGTATGTTTTTCTCCTTGGTGCCCTGGCATGACTGTAAGGAGTGTTGGAGATAGTGAGTTTTGAAGCAAACCCATTTCCTTTCAAAAGTATGAAAAACAAACTGATGTGCAGGTCTCTACAGTATATGCAAGGTATGAGTAACCCTGTCAGATTTACTCTTTCAGCATTCA
This sequence comes from Zapornia atra, assembly GCA_013400835.1. Classification (NCBI taxonomy): domain Eukaryota; kingdom Metazoa; phylum Chordata; class Aves; order Gruiformes; family Rallidae; genus Zapornia; species Zapornia atra. The sequence continues at coordinate 34,139 of VZTU01024781.1, read as the reverse complement.
GCAGACTACTTAAGGAAAGAGATATTAATTCATTTTTAATGCTAGGAAAATACAGTCATTAAAAAGCAGATAACATAAAATGCCAGAAATGCTTTTAACATTACACGAAGTGCACTACTTGCCTAAATAGCTTGCTACTTTTAGAGATCTAGATATGCTAAGGTATTAAATATTAAAATAGAGGTTGCTTTTTAAAATGCAGTGTTTCTTATCAGAAAAACAGTTTGAACAAGCAGTGCTGTTGTATAATGCATGATGTTGCTAATAAGAGAGTCTTGGAAAATCATTTTTCACACTGTAAGAGTGACTACAGTTTTGAATAAGAAAGATGCTTTCTCTGTTCATGTTAACATATATGTAACAGTGCTGTCAAGCTGCGTGTGATTATAAATTTGCAGTACATTTGGAGTCACATGAGATTCATCCTGGGCTTTTATCCATTTTTTTTTCTTTTTTTATATTTGCTGGCTATCAACTCTGGTAGCAGGCTATGTATAACTTTGATTGGAAAGTCATTCTCAAAGAGTTTAATTATCAGTGCTTCAGTGCTGGTTTAGATGGATGTGTTGGAAGTGTTCTGTGGGTTCTGTTCTATGTCTAGTGTTATTTAATATTCATGGTATTGATTTGGATGAGACAATAGGAACAATGCTTATTCAATTTTCCAATGACACTAACCTGTTCGTGGTTGAACCTGCAACATTAAAGGAAAAGATTCTGATGTGTTGGAGAAACCATTGGAAAGAGACCAGGGTGAATTTTAAATGGGAAAAAAAAAAAAAGAAATAGCAGTTTTGTTACAGGCTAGGGAATGGGTGGTTATGTAGGAATTTGTGCAAAAGTTTCTAAGGCCACAAAGCACTGCAAACTGAGCAGAAGTCACAAATGGCATGATACACCTGAAGTATATAGTGGGATAGTTGGGCAGGAGCGTTTTTGGAAAGATAAATAAATATACTCTATGCTGTGCTGCATGGGCGTTTTGTCTGAGTTTGAACACAGCTGAGAGAGCAATTGCAGGTTGCCCAGCCAGACTAATATATGAGATGATGTAACCTCCAAGAAAAGATGTGGGAAACTGAAGGGTTTCAGTTCAGAAAAAGTCTTGAAAACATGAAAAATAGTAACTTTAAAAAAAAGGAAATAAATTGTAAGCTCTCCAGATTTATAGGGAAAAAATATTCAACATCAAAAACTTTCTAACACTAAAGACACTGAAGCACTGGGAAGAGAATTCAAGAGCAGATTAGACAAAATTCTTTCAATAATGGCAAAGGCATTGGGAAGTGGGAGACAGATGAAAGTTGTGTATTCAGTTCTGAAAGAGATTTCCTTGGCACAAAGAGCAGTTCTCATCCAGCCCAGATGACATTCTTTGTCACAAGAAAACAGTAAACTACAGTCTCACTTCCGGATGGACATAGGATTGGTAGAACACCTAAACCTTTGACCATATAAATCACTGTACTGTGTCCAGATGTGGGGCCCCCAATACAAGAAAGATGTAGAACTGTTAGAGAGGGTTGAGAGGAGGACCATGAAGATGATTAGAGTGCTGGAGCACCTCCCCTATGAAGAGAGGCTGAAGGAGCTGGGTTTGTTCAGCCTGGAGAAGAGAAGGCTGCGGGGAGACCTCACTGCAGCCTGCCAGTACCTGAAGGGAGCATACAAACAGGAGGGGAATCAACTTTTTAAAAGGGTAGACAGTGGCAGGACAGGGGGGAATGGACTAAAACTAAACGAGGGAAGGTTTAGATTAGATATTAGGAGAAAGTTCTTCACAGAGAGAGTGGTGAGGGGCTGGAACAGGCTGCCCAGAGAGGTGGTAGATGCCCCATCCCTGGGGATGTTCAAGGCCAGGTTGGATGGGGCCCTGGGCAACCTTGTCTAGATCCTGCCTGGAGGTTGGTGGCCCTGCCTGTGTCGGGGGGTTGGAACTCTATGATCCTTGGGGTCCCTTCCAACCCAGGCCATTCTATGATTCTATGAAACTGCTAGGTCTGGTTTTTGTTTTTTTCATGATAGAAGTTATGTGTTGGTAAGAACACAGTAGCTTAGCTGTGGAGGCTTTAGGGGTGTGACTTTGAATTTTTGTTCAAATAGACTAACACACTTATCTATTCAATTAAATGAATTCCCAAGCCATTGGAAAATTTTCAGACCACATAATAAGGGATGCGAAGCAGATGGGAATAAAGCATTTGCCACTGCATGTTTAAGATTATATGCAAAAGTCTGTTTTTTGAGTGTTTGGTTTGTCTTGGTGATAGCATGCAATGATACAGCATAAGAGCAAGTACAATAACATTTTCACTCAACATTAAATAATAGATGATGACTATTATGGGTAAGTGGGAGACTTTGAATACGGCCGTATAACATGGAGCTAAATGGCTTGAGAGCAAGGGATATCAGGCTGGAAAGACCTGGATTCAGTTTTTGCCCTTGACTTGCCACTGACTTTGAACAAATCACTTTGTCTCTTCCTTTCTTTCCCCTTGGTCCCACTTGCCTTATGTAATCTAATTTTTTGGAAAGTGGTGAGACGCGTGCCTCTCACTGTGTGCTTAGCAGCATGGCCACCCTTGTTCCACCGGGGACTTTAGGGAACCATTATTATTTAATAACAACAAGACTGTAAAACAGAAAAGGAAAGGTTGTGAGTAAAGTTCATGTGCACAGCACTCATCCAGTCTGGGTAGACACATGAGGCCTTGCAGTGCCAGCTTAGTGGCGTTCAACTAGGATCTGCTTTGCTACTTATTCCCTTTAAAATATTAATATTCATCACTTACTGTGTTACTCACAACTAAAGAAACTGAGCAAAGTCTTTTCATAATAGTCACTCTACTAGTCTTCATATATTCCTTGTATAATCCCAATCCTGTTGTCTTTCATCTCTTCTACTATTATAAAAGTTTTTCAATAAGTACTTTAATTAAGAGGTATAAATATTAATGTCGGACATCGTATGTGATAGCTCAAAGAAGGTAGACGTATTATTCCCAGACCATTTTATGCATACAGGTTTACATTTACGTCATGTGTGCATTTTTGTTCTGAGTGAGAAGTGTTGATGTGGTAATAGTATAACCCCTTGATTTTAAAATCTACAGTTCATAATGAATGTGCACTTCCCAATAATCCATTATTGGCAAGCACTGCAAGTGCATTTTTTGGCTGCCCATGAAAAGGACTAGGTCCCTTGCAGTAATTTTGGGGTAGCAGTTACCTCAGTGTTAGGTAGAATAGCTTTTCTGAAATAATTTCAGTAGACTAATGCCGCCAACCTAATCAGTTTTGCTGATTTAATTGATCCACTCTGGAGCCGGTTGTAAGCCACAGCAAGGATTTTCAGATTCAACAACACTTATAATTTTATGGGAATCAAAAATATCCTGGATACCAGTGCTTACTTGACCAGTAGCTTAACTGGAAAATATTCGAATGAAATATTCAAGAAGAAAATTAAAAGGAGGTATTAACCTTCTAAGAAAAAAGGTCTGATTGGATCTGAACTGTAGTAAAAAAAGTAAATAAATAAAGCTCTTTAGTTTTTATAGCATGAAACATTTGGGGGAGTTTTGCGGGGAGAACTCCATAAGAATGAATTGTAACTTTCAGTGCATCCTTGTAAATTAGTCAGTCTGTTTTCTTTTGTTTCAATTAAAAAAAAATAAAAATAATATTGATATATAGGATGAAGATAAAGAATTGAAAGCCTGAGATCTTTACTAAAAAAATTACTGAATATTTGCAACTGCTAATACATCAATACCCGAGACCTGAAATCCTGCCTAGGCCTAGTTTCTGTTACAATTTTCAGTCTGCTCATAATTTCTCATGAAGAAGATAGGGGCTGACCTGCAAGTTTAATTTGAGCCTTAGATTAACGTTCTTGAATTCAATGAGAAAAGCAATGACTGATGAAATCAGGATTTGGCCATACAGAGATACTGATGAGTAGTGTGTTCTTTGAACAGGCCCATTGACATTGCTTCCGATAGGACTACATCAACATGTTCATGTAGGAATGTGGCTTGCAGATCGCACACTGACTAAAAAGAAAAGATGGTAAATTGCAGAGTTCTTAGGGGGAAATATATTTTTATAACATTTTGATACTGCTTTGAAGAGTTGAATGATACTGATAAGCATTTTTTGTAGAAAAATCTGACATGTTTCAGCCGTTTATAACCTCAATTGTTCTCAAACATTTTAATGCATTTTTCTTTCTCAGAAAGATTTCTCAGTTTCATTTCTGAAGAATAATGTTGACTTTCTGTGATAGCTATGCACTATACTGTTTCAGCTTGGTGCTTCTGCATTCACATCAAGTGCCAGTTGTTTGAATAGGTTTTTTTGTATGCTGCAGTCAGCGTGGATAGCTTTAGACCATAATTTAAGTAACTGAAACTTCAGTGAGCAAGCTTGAAGTCCCAGTTTCCCTTTACAGTCAATGAAGAGGTATTTTTAGAGAACAATTAATCTCATAATGAAACAGGTATCTACATGGGTCAAACAAATTTCTTTCTAGTGTACCTATCTTAACACTCAAATGTAGACATTTAATTTTTAGACATCTGAAATTAGAGGACATAAATCTTACCTCATTAGACAATCAGTACTGGATATAGAAATATATTTATTTAACAGAATAGTACTACCTGTTACTCTTGATAAATTTCATCACTCGTGGCACTGACAGGTCTGACATCTGCTGACCAGACACATATGCCATATGAAGTGATTAAATAAAGTATCAACAGTGCTGCACAGCTGATAAGGCATTTCTTGTAGCCTGTTCTTGCTTCAAAGGATCCATACAATGGCATTTTCCCTTTTTGCAGCCCTGTGTGCAGTCATGTACCAGTCATGGTAATGTATAGGACAGGTAATCAGATGTTTTCTATAACAGTATAGAATAAAGCTCAGAAACATATACACTTTTCTTTCCTGCAGAGATGAAAATGGCAACTAAAGGTATAAGACTATCGTGACTCAGATCCAACCAATTTTCTGGGGTTCTGTGGTGATGCAGATACAAAGCAAAGTGGAAACAAAATTCTTTGATTCTCTAGGAAATAGCACATTCAATATATTTTGTCATATGTAAGTAGCAGTATGGGGCTAGAAGAGGCAATGTGATGTGTTGCAACATAACAAAAAAAATTTGGTGAAGGAAAGAGAAATTATTGCCCCTTAATCCAAAGCGAAACTAGTGCATAATCACCCAAGACATGAAAGCAAAACGGTAACAAAAACAAATCAGTGAAACCACTGCCTATCCCTTTCAGGGAGAGAAATCTACCCACAAGAAGCATTTCTTTCCTGTACGCATGAAAAAGAAATAAATGAGACATTCAAATAATGGAAGAATCTGCATATTCATCACTTATACGGAAATGAAATTTGCTATGCCGACATGATAAGAGTTGCATTTCAGTAGCATTGATAAGTGAATGTCAAAGCATACATTTTTAGGAGACAATCTGGTTACTTTGGCAACTCAAGCATTATTAGTCACTTCTGATAAGGCATCCTTCTTTCATTACCACCTGTGGCCTTTGTCACTGTTTCCTAGTAACATCAAATTGTTTTGATAAAAAGTAATTAACATATTCAGTTGTAACAGGACTATACATAAATTTGATCGCTCTTTATTGTTTCTTCTCAAGGCAGCATAACAAAATTTAAAAGTAAGCTGTGTTTCCTTTTCTTCTCTTTATTCCTAACCAAGCCTCAGAGAATTACCCTAAATTACTGAAGCATCTATATATCCAAGCCCATTAAAATAATACAATTAGGTTTAACAATGCTGGTTAGGATTGCTGCTTCAGATCAGGGGATATTTGATTAACAAGGGGGAAAAAATAGCCTTGAGTTATAATAACATGGAAAATTATTTTTGTGAGTACTTTGAGCAAGTTGCAGCAATTCAGAGATACAGAAAATATTTAAATCCCCTTTCAAAATATAATTGTGAGTGATTTCTGTTGTGAATTACCTTGATTAACTTAACTACGTTTTAAATTCCTGATAGTCCTAAGTTAGGCAAACCACTAACTTTTAAAAAAGTTTTGTACAAGTAATGCTGTTAGGTTTATTCAGATGTTTACTCATGTTAACACACATAAAAAATCCATGTTCATATGTATGTGTATATGTATGTTCTGGAGACTATTCTTTAGGCTGTACAGTTTCTTTTATTTTTTTCTTGCTGATGCACTTAATGTGGTAAAGAAATCCAGGCTGGGAAATTATACCACTGGTGGCAGAAGTAATTCCCTAAGTTAAATTATTGGTTATGTCATTACATTGCAGAATTGCAGAATGGTTGAGGTTGGATGGAGTCTCTGAAGACCATCTAATCCAACCCCTCTGCTCAATGCAGCAGCTACAGCAAGTTGCCAAGGATGAAGCCCAGCTGGGTTTTTAATAACTCCAAGGCTGCAGTCTGTACAACCTCTCCGGACAACCTCTGATAAGAGTCCAATTATATGAACAGGAAAAAAATTTTTTCCTGAGTTTAAATAGAATTCCCTGTGTATCAGTTTGTGCCCACTGATTTCCCCTCCATAAATCCATGTTGACTACCTCCAATCATCTTCTTGGCCTTCATGTGTTTAGAAATGTCTTCAGGATTATTTATTTAATCATGTTCCCAGATACTGAGGTGAGGCTGACTGGCTTGTAGTTCCTGGGGTACTTCTTCCTGCATTTCTTAAAGATAGAAGTGACATTTGCTTTCTTCCAGGCCTCAGAAACCTGCCTGGTGTGCCATGACCTTTCAAAGATGTGGTGTTGCAGTGATGGCAACTCCTTGGAGGATGGCAACTCCATGGAGTCCTTCAGCTCCTTCAGCACCGATGGGCATATCCCATCCAGGTCTAGATTGTGAATGTCCATTAAGTTTGCATGTTCCTTAACCTGATCCTCCTCCACTGCAGTTAAGACTCATTCCAGGTGGTCTCCCAGGTCTCAGGACAGGGATTGTTGGAGGCCAGTAAAGATCAAGGCGAGGAAGGTGTTGAGCGCCAGGTCCCCGTTCCCATTCAGCAGTGTGACCACACTTTCTCTAGTTTTCCGTTTACTGTCAAGAAGTCCCTGTTGCCTCTCCTGCCATTGTCAGATTCATCTCCAAGTGAGTTTTGTCTTTCCCAGACAAAAATGCCTTACTGCTAGACCAGCTAAGAATTTTAGGGGAAAAAAAATTATGCAAAATATGTTATTGCACATGTGGGTATGTATTTATGTAGCTGTATTAGTGTGCACCTGCATGTGTGCCTGTATATATTTAACTTGACTGAGTAAGCATATATACATGATGTCAGTAAATTCTATTGACCGTTAAAGACAGACAGAAATGTTATCCTGTTCCATACATGTTGCAGATTCCAGGTGCCAGAAAGTAAAGAAACCCTAAAAATTAGTACAGATTGCGGAACCGAGCATTTGACGAGTTGCCAGAATGCTGTTGTAGTGAGAAATAACCATTACTTGGCCTTGAAATGTGACCTCCCTGCTCTTGAAAAATAGGTCTTATGAAGGGAGTTACTCATTTAGACTAATGTTGGTGGAAGTTTAGTGGCCTAAGAGTAGGAGCCTACTCTTTAAAAAGTTTTCCAAGTACAGGAGCAGATGCATATCACAACAGCAAGGTTAAGTATTTACCAACACTGTATCTATCCTGAAAGCTTGTATGTAAGTAAAAGTAATGGAATTGATTTTCAATTTAAATAGGTGGAATTCAGGTTGTAATGTGAAACAGCAACTCAACGGCAGGTTAGTCAACACCTTACACAACATGACACACTTTGCTCATGAAACACACAAAATAGAGAATTTGTGTCTCTCTGAATCTGTGTTTGCACCCTGGAATGTTGTTTATTAAAGTGTTGGTATTATCAATCCCATTGGTCCCAATTTAATAGTACCAGTAAATAGCAATTTTCAGAGAGATGAGAGGAATACTTTTCAATAGCTCTAATTGAACGCAAATTAGAGATTTATTTTTTTTCTGCTGCATTTCGAATATATTAATTATTTGCACTTTGTGGAGGTTTTTGTTTTGTGTGAAGTGAGAAATTCAGAATATGTTCATTCACAAAATAAAGTGCTCTCATTAAAACATTGTCAAAATATTTACCATTTTATGATGTCGCATAAAGCTTTTTTTGTTAGTATTCATATTTGTGAAACCTGATTTCTGAGTTAACATCAATGTTAATACTTCCAATGCTTATCCATTTGGAAATTATAATTTCTACACATGTTTCTACAGAGAGCTGTTTAACTTAACTTGTATGCTTGGAAGTCTTACTTCTTCAGAGGGAACCCATTCAAATAGCATTGTGTGTTGAAGTGGAGATTTGATTTAGTTTAAATGCTGCTTCTATTAACAGTATTTGGGTTTTCACCGTTAAAAATGTGTTATTTGAAATAATATTTATGCTTTGAAATTATTTTTCCTCTGTAACTAGAGTAGTTTTCGTTTCATTTGAAGCTTGTTTTAAGTACGTGAAAATATTTCAGGGATGGTATTTCCACAAAAAGAGCTGAAGACAGTGAAGATGTCAACATCGCAAGAAAACAGTTGCAGTGTAGTTAATAGAGCAATATCACCTTGAGATTGGGAAGCTGTATTCAGGGGACAGCAGGATATTAGGAAACCTGAGCTACGACTATAAGCAGTTGTTTAGAAAGAATGAGGACTATTGGAGGAAAACAGATATTCAGCTTTATCCTCCTGTGTCCCTGGGAGTTAATGTAGTGGAACAGAGTACTCTGCTGGGATTGAGGAGAGATGGCGTGGCCATCATCAGTAAGATGAGATGCAGCTGACTCAAGAAATTCCCTTTGCAAATAAATCAGACTTCCAGGCTAAGAATAGGAAAATAATTTTGCTAATGGTATAGTACTGCAAGAACATATCACTCCTGTCTCATCTGTGGGTATGACCAAATTCTTTGATGGACAGTAAGCTGATTTAGCTCTACTAACTGATAAGTAGGTGGTAGCAGCTTCAGATGGAGGCTCGGAAGTGGGAAAACATCAAGGAAACAAGAAGTAAAAGGTGAATGGGTTTTACATGTAGAACTGGACATACTACTGTTTTACTGCTTTCTGTTTAGCTTCTGCTTTGGAATATTTGTCTATACAGTTTTGAAAAACACTCCAGAGGGAAATACAACCAACAGTGTGAGAACTTGAATTGCAATTGAGTGGTTATTTGAAAAAAAAAAAAAAAAAGAAACAGAATGCAGATAATATAGAGCACACAGCGGAGACTAGCACAGGGCTAAATGTCTTTCCATTTTATTTAATATTGCTGGGGATTATTTAATGTTACTTTCTGGAGATGGAGTTGGAAGGAACTGCCTCAAATTTACATGCCGGCAAACAGTAATGCTAAAATCTAATAGTAATTGTAAATCCTTTTGCTTAAATTTCCTCAGTTTCAAGATAATAGGAGATGAAAACTGCAAAATGGCTGCATAAAGGTGACATTAAAAGATTGAGGGGGAATATAGACCTGTTAGTTTCACTTCTCTACTGGAAAATACATTGTAAACATATATATAAATATGACAAAGAAGAGAATTATTTGTCTTTACAGAAGAGAACAGAAAAGGGATTTATGAGTCAAATATACTTGATTTTTAAGAAGAAACTACTCAGTCTTGCTCATGTTTTCTAGGGGGCTAATAACTGTTTAAAGCATGTGAGACTAAAATCAAGAAATAAACGAGCAGCTTCTTCAAAAGAAAAAGGTTCTGCTCAAGCATGAGATGAAACTTGTGCTCTTTAACCTCTATGATGGCCTAGAGAAGAAAAAAAAAAAAGGTGGTAGAGAGGAGGTAAAACTGAAGACATTGTTGATTCTAAAAAAATTATTAAGGGGTGATGAAATTGAAATAAATCTAACTAATCTATATTATAGTTATAGCTGTATGTAACAGTAAGTATGCTGGTGCGTAGTGATGATCTGCAGAATTGATACTACTTCTCAGAAAAGAGTTCTTAGAGCACAGTTATTAAATGTTACTTCTCAAGAATTGTAAAAAAAAGAAACAAAACTTGGGGAATTTTTAAGAATGGCCAGTGACAAAGAAACCTCATTATGCTAATGTCCAAATAAATGTTTTGCCCTCATCTCGACCACTGCCTTCAATTCTGCTCACTTCTAATACAAAAGATTAGAACAGCTTAAAAATGTGCAGAGGCAATCAGAAACAGATCATCAGAAATACAGACTTCTGTGCAACCATAGGAAGGCTTATTAAATAGGCTAAGAGTCTTCAGCAGTGAAAGGAGATCATTGATCGAGGTCAAAGGAGATGCTGGAGATCTCTATAACATACAGAGAAAACGGCCAGGTCATGACAGGTCGCTGTGTTTTCCTGTACAAGGAAAACTTAGTGGCATTCAATTAAATTGCCAGGCAGTAAGTTTAAGACAAGCATAAGTAAGGACTTTTCCTCCCATGACCCACAGTTGTGGAACAAACGTGGAACTCACAGGATGTTGCAGTGGTCAGATGTATGAAAGCATTCAAAGAGCAATTGCGTAAGTTATCGGCACAAAGTCTGTTAAAACTGGAGTGAAGCTGCTAAATGCAATTGTATACAGGGGATCAGGTTATCCTTAAACCACAGTTGGCAACTCGTGGAAGGAAAGTATCACTCCACTATTCCCACTCCTCTAGGTACCTGCTATTTAATCATTATATCTGTGATGCTGAAAGTGGTCTGGGGCCCATAGGGTCTGGAGGTTAAGTAGCTTGTGCACTGGCTCCTGTCCACTTTTGCATTTGTCCTTCCAGAGTGGGTCAGCTAAATCTGTCTTCTCAGCCTCATGTGGGGGTTCTACAGTGCTAGCATGCAATTCATTGGGAGAGGTGAATGGGGTGGGAAGAGGGGAGGGGCGGTGTGTGTGTGCACACGCGTGCATGCATGTGTAGTTTTTTAGTGTGCCCCAAATAGCATGAAGGCTGTGTTGCAGCTGACCAGAACAGGCTCATCTGTGGAGAGTGTGGGTTCTGTGCCAGCAGGTATGAGGAAGTCATTCTTCCCTCTAGTCAGTAACCATAAGGCCACATCTGAAATACCTGTCCACTTTTAGGATACCCAGTATAGAACATTGCATTATGTTGGTATGTTTTCTACTAGGACCCTGAAGCCCTCTCAGAGCTGTTGCAGTTGTGTGGTGGTGTTCCATCCCAGATTCAGGACTCAGTATTTAATTTGCTGAGTTGCATGAGGTTTGTGATGGCCTGTTTCTCCATCTCTCAAAGTCTGAATTGTAGCTCAGACCTCAAGCATATCGGCTATTCCCCCATGTACCATTTATTAACTTACTGGAGGTCTGTTTGGAACTATCAAACACATCACTGACAGAGATTTGTTGATTCATTAGCGTCATAATCAACTCTTGAGAAGTAGTACCCCAAATTGGTTGCCCCTTAGACTTTGAACCATTAGTCTTGATTCTAATTTGCACAGCTGCTTTTTCATCCACCCTGTAATTCACACACCCGGTTCATCTTTCCCCAGTTTGGCTACAAGGATGTTATAGGAGACTTTGTCAAAAGCTCTACTAAAATCAAAATAAATGTCTTCCAGAGCTTCCTCCCCACCACCTCCACCATCCACAGAGGCTTTTAACTCCTCATAGAAAACAATCAAGTTGGTCAAATGCAGTTTGCCCTTGGTAAATCTGTGATGGCTGTTCAGAGTCACCTCTTGTCCTTCATGTGCGTGGAAACAGATCCATGGGGACTTGCTCCATAAGCTTCACAAGGCTTTCATATTTTCAGGTTAAATAAAGTGAAGTATAAACCAAGGTAAAAGTTCTCTTCTAAAACATTCTTCTTTCATCCCGGTAGCACTGCTTCAGACTTACTCCAGTTTGCTTTCATCTTTTTTTGTGAATGATGGATTTTTTCAGAGCATTCTAGATCAGTTTTAATATTCTTCCTTACAAAGTTGCTGTAATATTTGCCTTCAATTCTGCAAATGCACAGTGTGACACATAAGCATGTTGTAACCTTCATTATCCTGGTGTCTTTCAGTTATCCCCTCGTCAACAAGTAAATGACTTTTGTCATTTGCTATTCCCTCTGCATTTAGTAACATTATTTCCTGTGTGGCCTTTTTTGTAATTCTATTATTCCTGAAGATCCACATATCCCTGTATAGTGTTCTGTCTTGTATCTTGAATAAACTTCATTAGTGCACCCCTGCTCTTTGTGCCAGAATCACTAAGGAAAAGATTCTTCAGGAACTCTGTGAGCAGCTTCCTTCCAGTGAAATATGTTACTTTTTTCCCTTGAACTAGTTTTGTCTCCATCTCAATTATTGTACTAATAAATGTTAAATATTTTATGTAAACTAACAACTTTTCAGCTGTTATCATATCTAATGTTTGGGGAATTCTGAAGAAAAATTACATCCATGATACTTCATATGTTCTAAATAATGTATTGATAATTATATTAATTATTAAATATGATAACAACCATTTCTTTTCTAGATATAAAGCCAGTCTGGCACCTATATTTAGTGCATACTGTATATAGTTTTTTTCCTTGTGAACATTCTTCCAAAATGTTCTTTCAAACCGTAGAATTTTTTTACATTCAACCTAAAGGAAAGCAGATTTTTACAAGTCTTGTTTTCTCTTTCTTACCCTGTGCAAGACACTGATGATTCTTGCTATGTGAGAGCGGCACAAAAACCTAGATAGAGAATTTAAAAGTGTCTTCCTACAGAAAATGGGGTTGGACAGGAAGAAATCAGTGGGGCATCTTGTCCCAGATGGCATCAACAAAAAGAGGCAGATGTGTTGCAGATACTTGGCTTGTTTTCACTTGCCCTAAAAGGCTGGGAACTATCCTACTTTCTTTAAATCTGTGTGAAGGATGCACCTATTTGCTTGAGAATAGGCTTAGGAGAAGGAGGGAGTACGACAGGGTCTACTTCTCCCCAAACTAACTGTATTATTTGCATCCCCTATATAACATGGTTATAGTAGCAAAAGCTGTATTGCAGATGCACATATACAAGCAATAGCATTTTGTCCTTCATTAAATCAGTGTGAGTTTTTACCATTGAATTTGGCAGCTAAAACATGGTGTGATTTTTTAAAAACTCACCTGGTATTCTAATGCCAACACTTTCATGTTCTGGAATTAATAATCAAGAAACAATAAAAGATGATAATAAATAGAAAATGTATGAGAGGTTTTCCTTGACTAGCCTTCCTATATGTCTTTATTCATTTTCACTTATAAAGAAAGCCAGAAAACATATCAAAACATTTCCTTGTGGCTAAAAGAGTGTTATCTTACTCTCTTTTCACACAACATACCAGCTTATAATGTTTATATTCAGAGTTTGGATCAGTGAAGTGGAAGTAAAAGTAACAGGGTTGTTAGGTTCTTCTATAATTGTGTGAAAGGAGCAATCACGTCACTTTATGAACAGCAAGTTTATAGGTCAGGGAGCATTCAGAGACAAGCCATAAAATAAAGACTAATATAGTGAGGATATCAGTAAAACAGTAAAATCAGCACTTCTTACTCTATTTAACTGGAAAAGGATGAAGCCTGCCTTGGGAACTAATGCTTCTTAACAGTATTTGGGCAGAGAGCCAGAAGTGAAATGCATTTTAGAAAGAGAAAGGCAGGCCAGTATAGTTGGTAGGGTAGGCAGTCATGGCAAGCCACCCTAAAGCAGCTAAATCCCGCTTTTTAAATTGAGCATGAATGAGACTTTCAGGTCCTTATGGATGAAACTAGAAGCCAGTGGTGTATTTATCAGATTACTTGTGAAACAGAAGCTTGAAGTTTAGACATTTGCGTACTGTCCAATCCAAATTTATATAAGTAACCTGACTAGTTACATAGAAACCTTTTTATAAAAATACTGTGTTTGATAATCAGTTATGTCTACATGGGCTTTGCAAGATGTAACTGAAAGATAGATTACTTTCAGGATGAGTTCATCATTGACTCGGACTTCACAAAATCTAGTTTTTCAGCCTGTTACTCCTCCTTTTTATTGTGTAGCTTGTTTATTTGAAATTTATTATAATGGACAATCAATTCAGATAGTCTGAGTGCAGATTATTATCCCTTCATACTTTTCTTCCTGAATTTTCAACTTTAATCCATGATTATAAGTGCCTTCATAATAAACTGCAAACATAACTCATTAAGTATAGGGTTAAAAACTGTCTGGACAGACAAGCCCAAAGAGTTGTGGTGAATGGAGTTAAATCCAGCTGGCGGCAGGTCACAAGCAGTGTTCCTCAGGGCTCAGTACTGGGGCCAGTTCTCTTTGACATCTTTATTAATAATCTGGACGAGGGGATCGAGTGCACCCTCAGTAAGTTTGCAGATGACACCAAATTGTATGGGAGTGTCAATCTGCTGGAAGGCAGGAAGGCTCTGCAGAAGGACCTGGACAGGCTGTATCCATGGGCAGAAGTCAACTGTATGGGGTTCAACCAGGTCAAGTGGTGGGTCCTGCACTTTGGTCACAATCACCTCAGGCAACACAACTGAGTTGGGGCAGAGTGGCAGGAGAGTTCCCTGGAGGAAAAGCACCTGGGGTGCTAGTGGACAGCTGGCTGCACATGAGCCCTCAGTGTGCTCAGGTGACCAAGAAGGCTAAAAGAATCCTGGCTATGTCAGGAATAGTGTGACCAGAAGGAGTAGGAAAGTGATTGTTCGGTTGTACTCAGCTCTGGTGAGGCCATATCTTGAGTACTGTGGCCAGTTTTGGGCCCCTCACTACAAGAAAGATGCTGAGATGCTGGAACGTGTCCAGAGAAGGACGATGAAGCTGGTGAAGGGTCTTGAGCACAAGCAATATGAGGAGCGGCTGAGGGAATTGGGGCTTTTAAGTCTTAAGAAAAGGAGGCTGAGGGGAGACCTCATCGCTCTCTATAACTACCTGCAGAGGAGGGTGTCGATAGGTGGACTTGGGTCTCTTCTCTCAGGCAGCAAACATTAGGATGAGAGGAAATGGTTTCAAATGCACCAAGGGAAATTTATAGGTTAGATATCAGGAAGAATTTCTTTACTGAAAGGGTTATCAATTGTTGGAACAGGCTGCCCAGGGAGGTGGTGGAGTCACCATCCCTGAAGGTATTTAAAAGGCATGTAAATAGTATGGTTGGGGACATGGTCTAGAGGTGGATTAGGCAGGGTTAGGCTGAGGTTGAACTCTGTGATCTTAAAGGCCTCTTCCTACTTAAGTGATTCTATGATTCTATGATTTTTTATTTTTTTTTTCATAAAAGTAACATTCTCAAATTCAAACACATATGAAGAGCTGTTGGAACAGAAATCTGTACTCATACCGATTAAAATCTTGCTATAGCAATAGTAAGTGCTCTTATGGTCTGTAAATAACAAAGGTAAGACCTAAAAACTGCAGATATTAGAAAGAGTGATAATTGAAGTACACATAATACTAGAATATTTCTTTCCTTTTAAGAAAAAGTTTGGCATTGCTTTTAATTTGACACCTAACTAGTTTTAGACTGATTTTGGTTCTCATGTGTTAGTTTTTTTCAATAGAATATGTCTTATATGTCTTTGTGATTATTCATGTCTATTAGCAGCATGCAGAAGAAAAATCTGTCTCAAGTCTAAATCCATCCTTATATTGTAAAGGTTAACAACCTGCCAAACATGTTAACTTTCATACCTCTCTGTCAACTAACAAGCCCCCCTAATCTGTTACCTATTCAAAACAATATTTAATGAGATTTTAGAAGTATATGACTTTGCTGTTTTGATCCAAAAGATTTCTCCCACCACTGAAAAAAATATGCATTTTTAAGACATGATTATTTAGACGTTCAGTTTGTACTCATTTATCTTAACAACATAAAATTTTCAGAGTTGTAATAGTTCAATAGTTTTCCTGTCAGAGAGAGAGACTCATAAGAACCTTGAATGCTGCATATTACCCACAGCACCCTGTTACCTGCTTAAAACCCCAAACTGCCATGTGTCATATGACCCAATGTGTTATCAGACCGAAATGGAATTTCTCCTTTTGAAGAGGGGGGGAGGAGGAAAGCAGCAGCCAGCATTGAAAATTTCACAGCATCTGTAATTTTTCTTCAGCATGAAGGTGCAGTTCCCCTTGTCATTGAAAGTAATCATCTAACCATAGATGTCACAAATAAATAGAAATAGGCATATCTGTCATCAGTTAGTCTTTAGAGTTGAAAGATTCACAATACTGTGAATTACTAGTGATGTTTTTAAATATAATAATCACTGCATTTTGATTTTAGAACATCTCATCTGTTCATTTAAGTTGACATGCATAGATTCAGCAAAAATTTATGTGAGCAGACGTTCATTGACTAAGTTCTTGTGGGTTCATTTTGTTCTTTTATGATAGCAATTTTCATAGTAAATTACATCACTAATTTTATTCCTTCTGCAACCCCATATATATGCCTTACCCAAGTCTAAACACTGTTCCTTTGATCTCACTCTTGTGTGTAAATCTGCACAAGCACAGGGAAGGTTGGGGCGGGGCGGGTCGTGCAACTAACACACAGTAGAGCCAAATACTCGTGGTACATAGTGGGGAAACATACGGCGCTCTCTTAGGCATGGTGGAGGCACCACACTCTTCAGTGTTTCCATCAGTAACCAAACAAAGAGACTAAGCAAATACCTGGAAATTTTCAAGTCAGGCACTGACTCTTCTGTGGAAATCCGGTGTGACAATAAGGAAGTATTAGTGAGTCTGCCCTCGCTAAAGGGATACAGAGTATTTTCTAGAGAAATATTCTGAAGAATTGAAATAATTTTTAAGTATATTATCCTCATATTTACTTGTATTTGTCTTGTAGCTTATAAAGACTAGAAAGACATGAACTGTGCTTCGTTTGGGGAAAAGTATCAAAAAAGCTTCTAATCCAGATCTTAAGTAAAGGTCTTAAGGGATAAATCTACTTAGGTCTCCTGATTCATACCATAAGTATGCTATAACCTTTCTGCTGAGACCAGCTCTTCTACAGGTCCATTTTTCATTCTCTTCCTAAGTAAAGCTGTAATGAACTAATTGATTATGAGAGTGTGCAAACATAGTTACATCTTGAACTTTTCTTACCACCACTTCAGATGAGCTGTGTATATCACAGAATCACAGAATGTTAGGGGTTGGAAGGGGCCTCGAAAGATGATCTAGTCCAACTCCCCTGTCAGAGAAGGATCACCTAGATTAGTTCACACAGGAATGCATCCGAGCGGGTTTTGAATGTCTCCGGAGATGATGCTACTAGAACAATACTGAAAAAGAATAGGGTTTAACAACTTTTTTCTCCCATTTTATTTAAAAGCAGGATCAAAACAAGTAAACGTGCCTGCTTCCTTCAGGCAGTACTCAATACTGAGTGTGCTCAGAAAGGGGCTTTGGTGCTGGAAACACAAGTGTAGATAGTAGTTTAGGTACCTGAGGAAGTCGTATACTGTCAGCGTTAGGCAATAGTGCTGTATGGGTTTTGAGGAGCTTCATTTTTTACTTAGGCATCTGAAAGTGTCAACTGAATGCTTATGTCCCATTGGGGAATTTAGTGTAAATGGAATAAATCAGTTCTGGCTCTTTCCAAGTCAAGTGGGAATCCAATGTCGATGTTTTGCATATTATTTCTGATATATTTGGGAGGAATTCTTAATGCTTCCACAAGGATGAGCATAAGAAACTATGTGCTTGTGCTGTAGCCCCTAGGGAAAAAAAAAAAAAAGCTTGGGTTTGTTGTTTTTTGTTTGGCTGGGTTTTATTTTGTTTGTTTTTCTTTTTTAAGGAATTATATCCAGTGACTATATTTTGAATATGTCCTTAAAAAAGAAACACATATCTGGACACTAAAAGCCACAATTGTTTTAGTCATTGAAGTTGTGTTAATAGACTTCGTATACTGCATATTTCTGTCTACTTCATGCAGTTACTGCTATGTGCTGAGGTGTATAAATGTCTCTGCATGGTATTCATGGAAGCCTAAGAAGCTAATTTTGGGTGGTTCATTTGAATTAGTCACCTGAAAATTGGAACACATCAGCTTAATGCTATTACATTTCTTACTCTTCAGTTCTCTGCGATAGTTTTGGAGATGAGAAGCTGGGAACAGTCATTTAACATAGATTCTCTATCCTCAAATTTAAAGAATATCATAAAAGCCTCATTAATGATCCATACCTTTTCTTCTCCCCTCAAATCGTTTCATACTGAGCATTCAGAAAGATAGCACTTACCCAGCTGACTCTGATCTCCGACATTCATTTCAGTCCCTGTTGCCAAGCCAAGGACTACTTTCCTTGGCTACATTTTCTTTAGTTCTTGACACTAGTAGCCAATAATAAAAAAAAAAAAGTTTATATGGGAGGGCGAATGATAAAGAACAAAATAGCATACAGAAAACTAATATCTAGTGGAGCAGTTCAGATGTCAATATTTGATGCCATTATATCCTCTCTCAGATCATTAAACAGCTGATGACACTGAAATGGAGCAGAGAACTGCTTTGGCAGTATTTTGTGTGTAACTATTATGTTTCTCTTCCTAGACTAACTGTAGAAACACTGGGTGGAGTTTGTACTTGTCCCAAGGAAAACTTCCTTTACAATTTGATAAATAGCAGCTGAATTAAATGCCCAATAGTTTTCAAACTTTCTGGATATTTATGGGCTGAGTCATTCTTCTCAAAGCTTTACAGATGTATGGACATTTTAATAACATATACCCAGTCCTCTGTTTTTGCCATCTTCTAGAGGAGAGAGCAAATGGGAAGCAAAAAATAAATACTCAGCAAAACATGTGTGTTATGGCATTAAACTGGGAAATGTGAAAAGAATAAAGTAAAAGGGTACCAAAGTAATAACAAAGGTAACATTATGCCTGATAACCACAGTAGGACAATAACTAATAGAAACTCAATCTATAAAACTGTGACGTAATAAATAAAGGTGAAATTACCTAAAATGCGCTTTCAAAAGAGATCTGCGATAAACAACGTAGATGTATATAGCCACATGTATGTTCCAGAAGGAGAAAGTGCCTGGAAAGCAGAATTCTGGCAGGAACTTGGAGTAGAAATTATGGTAGAATTATGGCAGGCATTTGGAGTAGAATGAAAATCCTTTCAAAATTCAAAATAGGGAACTAACATTATAAAAGTTTGGGTACTTACTTTGGAGCTGTTGGGCTGCAGAGATAAAGATCAAAAGAATCAGGAAAAAAAAAAGTCCTGGAAGGAGCTTCAAAGGTTCATATTCCCCATTTTGATCCAGGACAGAATCCTATACCTTCAGCACTGCAGATTTAACCTTTTACTGAGGACGAGTATTTGATAATTTTCACAAACTATTTTTATATCCAATTAGCTTTACTGTTAGAGTATGTTCATATTTCTTAAATAAATTTTACTTTTTGCAATGTAATACTATTTGTTCTTGTATTATATACTGAGGGCATGGAAAATGGCTTATTTCCTTTCTCTGTACATCTGTTTCTTAATATTGGAGACCATTCTTACATTCCAGCTTCAGTCATTTTTCTCCTATGAACAATGAATCCGGCTGTATCTGTAGGTTATGATTACCAGACATCTGGTTGCTCCCCTTTAGGATCTCCCTAATTGACCAATTTTTCTTTGAAATGCAAAGCCTAAAACTAGACTTGGTAGACAGAGAAGGCTTTGCCGATCCCAAAGAATTATTCCATGTGGCTTGCAAAAAGTATTTCTCTTCATATGTCTCAGTACAATGGCCTTTTCCCAGTTACCTGGCTTTGACAGCTTACTGTCAGCTGAGAAGTCACTATATGCCTTGGACTTCTCCCTCTCAGGTGCCACCCTGCCAGTTGTTTCCCATCTCGTGTCTTTGCAGCTGATTATTCTGCCTTGCTGAAGAACATCGCGTTATTGGGTTTTATCTATAATGAATCCCATCCTGTTTCTTTCAGACCACTTTGCCAATTTGTTCTCTTTTCTAAACATTTTTTAAAATTTTATTTTGTTGCCTGTGGATTCAATAGATTTATTATCTAATATACCACCCAGGTTGTCAATGAAGTATGAAGATTATTGATGTATTACTGGATCTACATCTGTTGATCGTCATATATCCTTCCAGTCTTACCACGAACTATTGATAACTACTCCCCGTGTGCAGTTCTTAAACCAGTATCGCACGTGTCTTAGAATAGTTTTCCCTGTAACACTGCTTGCTTATAAAAATGTCTTGTGAGGAAATGTCAAAAGTACTTTTTAAGTGCGTGTATCTTCTGCTACTCTGTTTTTCATAAGTCCTTATTCTTAGAAGGAAATTGAATTGGGTTTGTTCTTGAGAAATGTATGTTGGCTGCTATTCATCTTTGTGTTGTCTTTCAAGTTTCTAAAATTCTTAATTTCTTCCAGTATTGTTTCAGGAACTGAATGTAAACTGAGTAGTTTATAATTCCTTGTCTCTTCCTTTTCCCACTTTCTAGAGATAAAGGTTGTGTTTGACCTTTTTAAATCTTCTGAAATGTCATCGCCCCCTCCAAATTCTGAAAGATAACCACAAATGCTTCTGACGTTGTTGTAGTCAGTGTTTCATGTACTGTAAGGCAAATTTCCTGAGATTCAGTTGATTTGACAACATCTAATTAAGCCAAATACTCCCTCCTCATTTCATTCTCTGTTCTCACCTGATTTCTTGCCTCTCTTTTGAAATGTTAGCTGCCTGATACCTACCTGGTGAATGCAGTAACTGCCCTCCATTTTCTCCAGTGCTAGTGTGATAGACTTGAGTTTAGGAGATTAATACAGACCCTTTTTCAACATTCTTGTATCTTCTTAAACCAAATGTGAACCTCTGCTTACAGATACTTTTCACTTTCAGACAGAACTAATCTCTTTCCAGGTAAGCATCACAAAATTTTCTAAAGGCAGGCAGAAAGTTACTTGGTTTTGTATTGGTTTTGTTGGGATTTTTCCCCTCTGTATTTTTTTCTTTTACCTGAAATTCCACCACAGAAATAAAACTTATGTCTCTTAATTGTCATTAAAGGTAGGGTTCAGACAGTGATTCAGACACCTAGTTGTAGGGTCTAAGTGCACATGCCTCAATGTAAATGTGCTGGTCTTTCTGATGCATGCTACAATGTCTGGAACATCCTTACAACATGGGACTGGCATAAGATGGCCTTCCTATGTCACCAGTTCAGGTGTCTGGTACCACCTGAAACGCCCTGCATCATCTTGCTTGGCTTTCAACTGTAAATTAAGAAGGCCACAGGCCTCCCATATGTCTTTTGCCTTATCTGATAGCACATTAAGATATCCCAGGTATGCCAGAGTACTTAGATGGAGCTTGGAATGTATAGTTAGGCAGCTGTCCTGGTTCTGGCCAGGCCAGAATTAACCTCCCCAAGCAGTCAGCACAGGTGAGCTGAGTGAGTTAGATGGGACTGTTTTCCTCACCACCTGACATCACTCCCCCATAACAGCAACTTGTTCCACACACCACCATTAAATATATATATATACACACAGGTGTATACACACACACACATATATATAGAGAGAGGGAGAGATACTTTGTTCCTGTAAAGAATGTGAGTCATTTTCAATTTAAAACCCACCCCAGAATTCAGAATAATAGGATTATTACGGGTTGGAAATAATCCTGCTTCTCGTGGAAAGGGCTTGTGTGCCCTTCTCTTTGGAAACAATCCCATTCTTGTATATATTTGATTCTTTTCCCATATTCTTTGGTTCGTGGGAAATGAAATAAGAGCACCTGTCCTCCAAGCTCTTTCTAAGAGTTAATCTTCCTGCTTTTTTTTGCATACTGAAGTCATAATCCTCTATTTGTGACACCAAAACTGGTTGCTGTGGAAATAATTGCAATGTTACCAAACCCGGTTAAGAGTTCAGGCAGAGAAGCAGCTGGAGAAGCAAGCTAATTCTTAGAATAAAGAAGATTCTGCTTTAACATTAATATCCTTGGTAATGAATAAAGTATTAAAGCAAAACTGTTTCTAAATAGAATGTTTTTTCCTAAGTTCTCCAAGATGTATGACTACCTCAGGTTTTTTTTTCATATTTCTGTGGAAATGTCTTTAATAAGAGGAGAAAAAAAATCCAGAATTGAGAATATATAAAAAACAGTGAACAAAAGTGTTTCTAATGTATATTCTGAAGTGACCAAAAAAAAAAAAAATTCCTGAGTTACAGTTGCTACTGACCTGTAGTATTCTTGCTTCTCTCACTGCAGATTAAAACATCCAAAAATATTTTTTTCTTAATCCCTTTTTTCAGATTAGTGATTTTTTTTTTTTTTTTTGCGAACGAAAGCATATGGTTTTCATTCTTGTATGACAAGCCTAAAATTAATCTGAGAGGAAGAAAAAAATAAAAAGTGAAACAAAGTAAACTAGATCACTTTATTAGAAAACTACAATAAATAAAAAGATTTCTTACACTGCATCCCAGAAAGAACTGCTTACTTTAGGGTAAAGTGAGTAATGTGGCCCATTTATCATCACATGTAAATAATATCGGCAAGCCTATCGCTTGTATGCTGAGAGCACCACTAAACATTCAGTCACAGAGGTTTACACTAAAACCCTTTGACAGCTCGCAGACATTTTAACCCAGAGACAAGTATCTCTGTGTGACCGCTAATGATTCTTGTGCATGAAAAGCAGCAACTGAGCTGAAACAGTAAGAGAAGAAGACAAAGCTGCTAAATTAAATGTAACTGTCAGATACTTGAAAGCATTGCTGATAGTTTCTGTGGTAGGTGTACACCCTAATTGTGCAGCCCGAGGTCCAGACTCCTAAGTGCATATGATTTATTTGTACTTCAGAAGTAAATCATGTTGATATTCCATGCATTAGTTTGGCTAAATGGCTAAGTCAAGAGGATATAAAGTCTGAGGCTGTGTTTGATCAGTTGTGCTTAGCAAACAAATCTTAAGAGAATTAGAGCTGGCAGTAACGATCTTCCACACTTAGCTGAACTAGCTGATCAAGTGTAATTAATGTTATCTTGTGTCATAGGTGGAATGACAGCTTTAAATATACTGCATCCTCTGGCCGTAAAGCAATATTACATCTGTTATTTGAGGGAGAACTATATTCAGCGCTCCTTCGAACGGCAAAAGGAGCCTGTTCCCACACAGAGGAATTTACATTGCAGTCAGATTAACTTGTTCCCGTTTCTTTGTTCCTTTCAGTTGTCAGTGTCTCTTCTCCTCTGTACCACTGTAACTGCCTTCCGCTTCCAAGTCAGTACCGCTCCAGCTGCAGGAGATGTTTTGCAGGCGGGCACAAAGCTTTGAGTCCCAGGGATCCAGGAATATAAAGAAAAAGCAACACGTGAAAGCAGGAACGAGAGGCAGAATCTAAGAAGTGTGGAAGAATGAGAGCTGTTAGAAACCATCTGTGTTTCATCTGTGCAAATTCATATTCTGGACAAGGTGTTAAAGACATACTTCCTGAAATCACAGCTTCAGCCGTTGCTAGACTCGCTTCCCCTGTTGCCGGCCGCACCACAAGCACCAGTCTGTATTTCTAGAATCTACCCGCAATAGTTTGTCTAGCAGCACCTAATCACTCTACATCTAGCCCCACTTAAGCCTGAATTATCTTAAAATATCTCTCCAAGTTCCAGTATAAATCACAAGTTTTGTAGGTTTGTTTAAGTGGAATGAATCTCTGCATTCCTACCATACGGACAATGCAAAGCTTCTAATGATATTGAAGCAATAGTGACCAATCTCCCTCCCTCAAAGTTTGTAGCAGTGCCCTAAAAATGCCTCTAATGATGGCATGGAAAAAGTATTAACAAATTTCTTTCATGAAATCTGTGGGCAGTTGAGCAAGAAAGTTTACAACGTGGAACAAATTTCAGCCTCTTGACTGAATTAATATTGACTGCAATTCATTAATACCGCCACACCTTTATTAAAAGCATGTTTTGGCTGTGGAACATTTACAGAGAAATAATAATATAAGCTGACCTGAAAAGTGTAAAATCCTGAATCAGTGGTAGATCTTGATTTTCTCACTTCCTGGTACAACAACATGAAATGATTAGGTCAAACCTTAATGCATATTAAATTGAATTAAATTGAATTTGTACAGATGAAATAAAATATTTTCTTTTGTAAGTTCTACTCCAAATTTTATTTCAAGCTGAAGAAATGCTTGACCATTGCAGCCAGCTTGTTCCGACATACTTTAATTGCTCCCTTAGGATCTTGTAGGGTGTCTTTAATAAATTTGCAATTGCTGGCCCTGACAGCCAACAGTGCCTTTTAAATGTGCGACTTCTAACACTGCCAAGAGAACATATATCATTAACTTTCCTATCGCCACTTTCATTTTGAGCCTTCTATTAGTTTTGGCTTTTTTTTTTTTTCCATCTAACTTTTATCAAAACTGAAGCAAAACGCCTCACCAGTGTTTATGAAATAAGGGTTATGGCTGTGTTAGCGAGTAACAGCAGCCCAGTGAAGGTAGGTCTGGAAAGTGAAAGAGGTGCTGCTGAGGATATGATGTCTGTATTATATGCGTTCACAAATTCCCAGCATTGTAGGGGTTGGAAGGGACCTCCAGAGATCATCACGTCCAACCCCCCTGCCAAAGCAGGTTCCTTAGGACATATCACACAAGTAGGTGTCCAGATGTATCTTGAATATCTCCAGAGGAGACTTCACAACCCCCTTGGGCAACCGGTGCCAGGGCTCTGTCACCCTCACTGTGAAAATGTTCTTCTGCATGTTGGTGCGGAACTTCCTGTGCTCCAATTTGGAGCCATTGCCCCTTGTCCTGTCTCCACAGACCACTGAAAAGAGGCTGGCCATTTCCCCTTGTGCCCCACACTTCAGATATTTATAAACATTGATCAGATCCCATTTCAGTCTTCTTTTCTCAAGGCTCAACAGCCCCAGTTCATTCAGCCTTTCCTCGTAGGAAGGGGTGGTTATTTTGTTGTATCTGTGAAGGTCCGAGGGCTTTGTTTCTGTTAGATGCTGGGATGCTGTAGGTAAAATCCTGGAGTGCATCTTTTCACTTGCTGAAGCTTAATTGGGAAGCAGTGTGATTTGTGCCTGCTGTCTCAGACATGACATGGAGCAAAGCTTTGCAAGCGCAGGTACCCCAAGGTTCACTTAAAAAAAAACTCTCTCCTGATCCAAACCAAAACACCGAGAAGTAGCACACCTGAGGATTAAATGCGTATAGGACCACTGTGAGGCAAAGCTACCTGGGGGAGAGGAATGTTTGGTTGTGGGTTTTTTTGTGGGTTTTTTTTCAGAAGACAAAATGTCTCATGATTCTTGATCAAACAGTAGCCCCTCCACAATGTCCAGGCTGTGTTCGAGGCACTGTTCAGCTGTGTGCTGAGCCATGCAGCAGTACTGAGAAACAGATGATGTTTTGCTCTGCCTTGAGGATACCAGTGGATGCTTGATAGGCACCACCAGAAAGCCACCCTGCAAGGTACCTAGTTATTAAGCAAACTGAGCAGCTAGGGAACTCTGAACCTCCAAGATCTATTGAAGCTGAAGTCAGGGTACTCAGCTTGAAAAAGAAAATCACTTTGTGTTGTGCTTGACAAAAATGGTGTGATAATGTGACAAGCATGGAATGACCTGTCTACTGGTTTGATTTTCTGATAATGTGCGGACTGGGTACTTTCTGAGCAGGAAATTGCACCTGTGTCACTCTATCCTGTAAACATCTTCTTTGTCCAATAACTCCTGAACCCATTTAGAATTTTACCGCCCAAACAGAGTATGCAGTGATGACTCAAAATACTGAATGACTACTGTTTAAAGTCACTGCTTGATTTGATGCCTTCTGGTTTTTGTAACGTAGGATATGCCTGCCTTAGAAAGTATCACAGCGTGATGGAGGTGAGTGTGTGAAATGAAATGGTTCGTGCTGATGACCTAATACCTTACAATATGCATTTGAGGGATTTTTACTTCAAGATAGCTAGTCTGCTTTCATGAACACCTGTTAGTGGCTGGATCATTTTAGGTGAATATCTGGAGTGCCTCTTTCAGTTTATCTTCCTTTTAAAGAAATCAGATTCATGTGCACTGAAGCAGCTTTACAGTGTGAACCAAAGAGCATATTTTCTTCAAGTGTTCTCCAGATCACAGCAAAACACTGACATGGATTCACATGGGCAGTAAGAGTTCCCTACTCTTCTCTCTGCAATTAGTCATTTTACAGAACTCCTTTACATTTCTGCAGTCATCTCTTTTCCTATATGAAAAGCCCCAGTTTATCTGTTTCCTCCTTGTGTGAAAGTATTCTGCACTTTTTCTGGTCCTTGTTGCCTTCTTAAGTTTATTATCTCCTTGGGAACTGAACTGAAAAAATCAGCTCCTTCATTGCTAAGAGAGCTCTCTGATTGTGCTATAGCAGGGCTAAAGGAGGAAATTGCTCAGCCCCACTCGTGGGACCCCAGGGTCAGTCCCTGGAACTGAAGGCTCGTCCTGTTCTTTATCCTTAGGTTGGCACAAGGTCACTGTGAAGAAGCCTCATTCAAAGACAGGGATAAAGTGGAGAAGTGGAAGGAGGCATTCAAGAAACTGGCAATTTGCAAGACTGCAGGAATAAAAAAAACTGGCAAGAGGAAAGACAGATAAATTAAAGATAAGGGAAAAGGGAAGGAGAGAAGGAGGAGGTATAAAGTCACATATTTCTTTCAAAATCTGGAAGAAAATTCAGTATTTCTCTGCAAACATCTGTTGAATAGATGGGCAAAATAGCATCCTGCTTGCCCAACTGGTTTCCTTAGGTTGTGTCTACATTCATTGTTTGCTTTGGGCAGAGCCCCCGAGTCATCCCCATGTGCTGCACAGCCAGCTGAGCGACGGAGCTGTTTGCATTTTTAGAGGAAACCGATAAAATCTTCAAAATATACCCCCTCCAAAATGATCCTACTCCAGGTGCAAGCCATGGAGTGTGTACACTTGGAGAGTTAAGGGCCCTTGCCAAAGATTGGTCCTCTGGATCAATCAGTTCCCACGTGTCTGTTGGGAGGAATCAGTCCAGCAGACAGGATCAAATACTTCTGAGGTAAAGCTCCTGTACTACATACATCATTGCAGGGCCCTCAGCACCATCTGTTTTAATCTGCTGATCCTCATCTGTTGCGCCAAATTACTTGCTATCGTATACATAACCTGCAAAACTAACTGATAATTAGCTTGAACATCCAGTGCCTCTAACGTTCAGTGCAGAGCTCATTAGGGTTTCACAGAGCATTTGTGACATTTACTTTCCTTTGTTTATATACAGAAAAAGAGTGACTTTTAAAAGAGCAATAGACCCCCATAAACAAGGTCTGTAAAGGCTGGAAAGCCAAATGCTTAACTTAGGTAATGTCAGCATCAGGGCTGCAGAGGTGCCCAGCAGTCACAACTGCAAAGCAAGTCAATTAGAGCAGACCTTGGACATTTGTTAAGTGTAAATGCTATTGAAACACAGGTTCTGTGTGGCTTAAAGCATGTAGTGTATAATTTGGATGGCTTTATTTTTAAAAAAATTCTCAGTCCTGTTAGCCAACGGTTTTGGAGCAACTCTTCTGTCAAGGATGTATTTGTATATTGTGGCATACTCTATACATACAGCTCTGTGAGTTTTACCGTCTTAGTCACTGGTAATCTATACCAAATTGCAACCAGAGCATTTTTTAATGACAGCCAAACTATTGTGGGACTGAGAATAGTCCTAAAGAGAAATCGAGCTGTGCTGGCTGTGCTGCTGTGACCATGGTCTGCCCTCCAAATGGAGAGGTGCTGTAATGCTGGGAGCGTGCTGCATCTACCATCATGGTTTTGTTGTTCCTCTGCAGCACTGGACACAAGACTTCACTGGCACTTCTCATGCCGAGCCTGTCATTTTTCTTTCAGTAAAAACACACTTTTAGAGGGACTCCCAAACTTTGTCTGTTGTGCCTGTGCTTAAAAATGTGATCTTCCTTTCAGATGAATTTGTCTAATTTCCTACTCTGGCTGGGACAGGGAGAGAAGAAAGAGACAGACATTTATCTGATATGCTCAGGTTCTTTCTTACAACTTATTATTTTTTCCAGCACCTATATTAGCTAAACTGACAGTATCATCATGTCAAGTTTTCAATCTGTGTTTACAGATATAATGTGGAATTCTTAATGTTGCCTAGCAGTGATATTAAACATGGCCAAGTGAATCAAATGCACTGGCTTGCAATTCTCCTGTTGTCTGTAATTTGCTGTTTAATGTCCCTGTGACTGCGCTGTAGTGGACACAAATTAAACATATACACACTCAAATTACCTAAGCACTTACTTGGCTTTAATGGGGGGTTTTGGGGTAGTAAAATACAATGCAAGTCAGGCTATGAAAAGTCTTTTAATAAGAATTTTAAAATTATATGGAAAGGTAATGTGTTATTTCAGAGACACTTCTAAAGATATGTTTAAATAAATCTCTTTTTGTGTAGGTGTTACCTGTTTGTGTAGTTTTGGAACAGAAATATAAACCAAGTTATTCTGAATAGCTTTGTAAGTCAAGTACAAAACATGTAAATACTTTCTGTGTGGAGGAGATGCTTTCAAATATCCAAGAAATGTCTGCCACCCTATTTTAATTTGCCATAGTAAATTGACTCCTTTGTTATTTGCTTCTGGTCTGCATAATAGTTACTTCTGCTTAAAGTGTTGTTCTCTTCTAAGGAGGGCTTGCAGATGGTGGAAGCGCATTGATTTTTTTTCATGACATAAACTGAATTCCTTTCATAAAAAGGTAACTTAAAGATAGCACTCTGATAAACTGCTCATGCTAAAATATCAGGTTTCTCTGAAGATATGAAAACCTTAATTGCCCTGTCATTATAACTCTTCAGCTACAATCACTGAAAAAAAATATTTAGATTTTGGGCATTTCTTCCCATTTTATTCTGCTATGTGAATAAGTTCAACAATTCATGCTGAAAGGAAATAAAATTCATAGAAAAAAGTATCACATCTGTTGGTATAACTACTATAACTACAAGTGTCAGACTGTATTGTAACAAGATGCTGTAAGAAGTTAACTCCTACAAGAAATACTTAGTACTTCAAGAATTGCACAAATTGCACAAGTCTCTTTTTTTTGTTTTAAATATTTTTATTTGTTGAAAAAAAAAATCAAATTGACAATCTTCTATACCATGAAATTGCCACTTCAGTCTGCTTTATAAAAGTATATGCTTTTTTTGTTTTGATTTGGGTTTGAGTTGGTTTTTTTGTTTGTTGGTTTGGTTTTTTGGGTTTTGGGTGTGTGTGTGTATGTGTTTATTTGTTTTTGGTTTTTTGTTTGTTTGCTTGTTTTCACATTCTTCTGCCAGTTTGGCTTTCACATAAATCTCAAGCCACATCACCCCAGTTTTATCAGTGATGCCAGCCCTAAAGCCCAGCTGCTCTTCTGTCACTTTTTTCATGTCTTTGCATGCCTCTGCAATGGACTGAGTATTTTCCCAATGAAACACATCAAGTACAGCCATCTGCTTCTGCCAGCCAAACAGGAAAATGTCTCTTGTCTTCTTGTCACTTGAAGCAAATCTCCTACATTGTTTGTGCAAAAAGTAAGTTCAAAGGGAACAAAATACCCCTGCGTTATCTCCTCCTAATATTTTCCAAGCTTGTCCACTCTTGATTCAAAGATTACATGTTCAGGGTGTGGTTAGTCCTCCTATCACCAGAGACTACACTGCCACTTGAAGAGCTATCTATACATAATTCTAAATCAATCTCTTAACCTTCACAGCAGTTGCATACACAAACATTTACTAGAAGGCCCTAATACAGGTCATGTGCACCATGAAGCCATGTCATATTTTGGTGTGCATAGCTTTTTCTTATGCTCCCCAAATCTAGCAACCAACCAATACCAATAAAACAAGTACTGTGAATATTGTAAAAGGAATCACAGCCTTTATGTTGGAAAGATTCAGTAGTTCTCCAGAAAAATTAAGTGGTCTATTATTGTTTGAGACAATTCTCTTCAAAACAGAAAAGCAGGATGTCAGGTTAGGCCCAAATAGGTAATGATTCAGGAAGACAGTGGTACCCCAGAGCTGAGCAGGTAGACATCATTTGTTTTCAGAAAAGTGGCTGTGGAGCATCTGAAGTACATGGCAGAGAGGGAGAAAATTTTTCTTTCAGGAGAGCAGTGGGATCTTCTTAGAGAAGGTCTACAGGGGCACTAGCTAACCTGCCACCACAGAGACATCCAAAACTGTCTGCACTATAGGATACAGAATAACTTGCCATTAGGAAAGGAAAACCAACTACCAGTGCACAGATCCCTTCCATTTTAATGCACATGTGTTAATGGTCCAAAAGTGGCACATAGAAGAGCAATATTTTTTGTTGCAGTGCATAAACATCCACATAACAGAGTGATGTAGAGACTAGGTCTTTTTCTGCCTTTCAAATCCATGTGTCAGGGGCCTGTGTGCAACAGCTGCCTTTGATCCCTTCTCTTGAACAGGAAAACATTTACTTGTAATGGTTAGGCTGTCGTCTTAGATGGTTAGTGAAGTATTTTGAAAGCCAGGGTATGGCAAAAGAGAAGGGGATCAATGAGGGGTTAATCTGATTTCACCTGATCCAAAGAAGAAAAGATTGTGCTATGGTAAAGTAACCATCTCAGTGTACAAAACAACATTAAATACATGATTCAGAATACATCCCATGTAAATCTGAAACACTGAAACTATTATTTTTCAAAAAGTAATGTAGTTTCAAATATTTTTTTAATCCACTTCCCAATATTAATCTATGGCTTGGGATTTTTTTTAAGTTTCTCATAATCAATTAAATTACATCTAATTAGGTGTTAAGTTTAAGTGCCAGTAATCACAGGAGTAGACCTTCTAATTACAAAGTAATTATGAAGTTATTGTGTTGTACAATTACATATTCATCCTCATTAAAACTACCACATGGTATATGTATAAACAAAATTTCTTTTGAAGTTAGCTATTTTCATAATTTGCAAATGTCAAGAATAATTAGCCTAAATTATAATTTTCTTTGTCTTTGATACACAAAACACTTAGAAGATCTGGAGGTGAAACAGTATAGAACAGTTTCACTTTTATTTCCCAACAGTTCTGTAGGCAGAAAGACTACCTGACACAGCCTCAGTTCTCTTTTTATTGGGTTCATAAAGTGATTTTTCAGATCTCTTTCAGGAGGATCAACTTTGCAGGAAAAGTTTAAGCATTGCCAGCACTCAAACTCATTGAATAATTTACTCCTATTGTGGCATTTTATTCAGAAAACGACCTGCTTCAGGACAAAGTTGAGCGATAGGTATCTGGTCGTTCACTCCTGCTTCGGAAGTGCAGCGAAGCAGCACAATGCTCAGGGTAGCTGGAAGCAGTGATGCTTCACAGCAACTTGAAACAATGGTCCCAGACTAGCCCGCCAGCAAAGGGGCTTGCTGTCTTGATTGGCAGACAAGCCTCAGATCCCTGCAGTCGCAACTTCTTGCTTTGTTCTTACCAACTACTGCATTTCATACCCTGCTCACAACTGACACAAATTTACAGCAAATGCTTAGTGCTGATGAATGTTTCTGTTTCCTAATACTTTGCTGCGTAGCCTCATTACATCTCCATGGTGGTGATTCAAGCAAACTTTTTAATTAAAGATTGGAAAGGAAATCATGACTTGGATTGAAATCTCCATTTTATAATGCATACAAGATTTGAAACGCGGGTTGTAGCTTTCTTCTAAAGGTGGGAGCAGTGGGAAGTTGAACATTTGATGGCAATCAGTGTCTGAAAAATCTAAGATCTAAGCAACAACTAAAAAGATTTTTCAAACTCTAATCCAAATGGCCAAAACATAGCTGTAATTAGTAATATTTTTAAATTGTCACTGTAATTTACCTGTGATTTTCCTGCTTGCTTTATTGATGTAAATTTTCAAAAGGGAAGACTTCAGGTATTATCTTAAAAGATAATTTCAGTACAAACCTCAGGCAATAATCTCCTTCACTGACTCTTTCAGAGGAAGTTAACTTGTGTGACATATTGTACAAAGAGATAAATCCCCTAAGGAAAATGAGCCAAATCACCATATTTCTTAGTTTTCCTTATACCAACGCAAACTTCTCACATAGGACCCATGCTAGGAACCTTACTATTTGCAGATGTGTGGAGAAGGGTTAGTGTTTAGTTGTTGATCACCAGAAATGAAAAAAATATCTTTTTTTAATGTGTGCTCATATGAATGCAATAATGCATAAAGATGAGCTGCACCATGCAAACATCCATTAATGTGTTGGGCCATCTATATTTCCTAGTTTCTGTGGCAAAGAATTGCAAATGAAAGGTTTGCAAGTGCCAAATGGAGCCCACTGAAAATTAAGCTGGATAAAAATTGGTCCAACACCTAAATGATGATTATGATTATGATTGTTGTTCTTCCTGTCAAACCTTTACTTCAGTAAAAGTAGTTGTGTAGGTCAGCCAAAACCCTATCACAGGTTTGATCTAAACTGAGATACTTTTATGCTGTGGAAAAAAAAATGGAGTGATAAATTGAAGAAAGGATTTTTCTCATTTGGCTACCAAATAAAAATATCTGGTGTTCCCACGTTAGAGCATGATCTTTGCTAAAGCTGAAGACAATATAAAAAGTTTCTATAAATACATTAATAATAAAAAGAGGACTAAGGACAACCTCTGTCCTCTAGCAGACAGGGCCTGTAACATAGTGACAAAGGATGAGGAAAAGGCTGAGATGCTGAATGCCACCTTTGCTTCAGTATTTAACAGCAAGAACAGTTGTTCCGTGAGTACCCAGTCCCCTGAGCGAGAAGACAGAGATGGGAGACCATAATGCAGCTGCTGTAATCCATGATAAATGGTGAGGGACCTACTTCAGCACGTAGATGTATGCAAGCGTATGGGGCCACATGAGTTCAACATTGAGGGATTTGGCATTAAGTTCTCACTAGTCCACTTTCCATCCATGAGTGGTCCTGTCTTACAGGGGAGGTCCCAGTTGACTCTAGATTAGTGAATGTGATGTTCATTCACAAGAAGGGCTGGAAGGAGAACCTGGTGATCTATAGACTTGTAAGTCTTACCTCGGTGCCTGTGAAGATTATGGAGCAAATCATCTTGAGTGCCATTATGAGGCACATGCAGGAAAAACAAGCTATCAGTGCCGGTCAGGTTCATGAAAGGCAGGTCCTGCTTGGCCAACCTGATGTCCTTCTATGATAAGATGACCTGCCTAGTGGATAAGGGTAAAGCTGTGTATGTTCTTTATCTGGATTTTAGCAAAGCTTTTGACACCATTTACCCCAGTGTTCTCCTAGAGAAACTGGCTGCTCTTGGCTTCTACAGGTGTATTCTTCACTAGGTAAAAACTGGCAGGATGGCCAGGCCCAGAGACTGGTGGTGAATGGAGTTAAATCCAGTTCGTGGCCAGTCACCAGTGGTGTTCCTCAGGGCTCTCTGCTGGCCCCAGTTCTCCTTAATATCATTATTAAAGATATAAAAGGGATATCGAGCACACCCCCAGTAAGTTCACAGACAACACTAAGTTAGGCAGGAGTGTTGATCTGCTTGAGGGTAGGAAGGCCCTACAGAGGGATCTGGACAGGCTGGACCAGTAGGCCAAGACCAATGGCAAGAGGTTCAACAAAGCCGAGTACAGGGTCTTGCATTTGGTTCATAAACCCCAAGCAGTAGTGAAAGCTTGGGGAAGAGTGGCGGGAAAGCTGCCCAGCAGAGAAAGACCTGGGGGTGTTGGTTGACCTCTGGCTGAACATGAGCCATCAGTGTGTCCAGGTGGCCAAGAAGGCCAACAGCATGCTGGCCTGCATTAAGAATAATGTGGTGAGTAGGTCTAGGGAAGTAATTGTCCCCCTGTACTCAGAGCTGGTGAGGCCCCACCTTGAATACTGTGTACGGTTTTGGGCCCCTCGCTGCAGAAAAGACATTGAGGTGCTGGAGCATGTCCAGAGAAGGATGATGAGGCTGGTGAGGGCNGAGCATGTCCAGAGAAGGATGATGAGGCTGGTGAGGGCACTGGAGAATAAATGTAATGA